>JBCAUG010514417.1:0-15062 GCA_038406175.1 Haplosyllis leylae | reverse complement strand
AAGTGAAATAATGCACACATTACAAACATTTTGTAAATGATAGATGGCGGGTCAAGTATGGCCATAATCTTTTCTGGTTTATTGTCACGCGACATTTTGAATCGGAATAAAAGAAAACATATGAAGGTAAATATCAGCAATATTTTTAGTAGTTTGGCCAAAGATCTACAGAATCCTGTACATGATGACTTGGCAGCAATTGAATTCTATCTGCGTGCATCAAGAAATTGCAAAGTTAAGCAATGAAGGACATGGATATGGTAGCTTCTGCCGCCAAAATAAACCGGAGATCCTTGTTCAGATCCGTTTTATTTTTTTCTATTTTTTCTCATCTTCGAATTGACAAATCCGCAACATGTAGTTGAAACCCACATTATCCTCTGTATATTTCGTGCCTCAAAATAATATGGATCTTAAAATAACTCGAGAACGTTGATCGTCAAAGTTTTTGAGCCGACAAGACAAATATCCTTCACAGTTTCCTTTTAAGAGAACAAGAATTTGTCAATGTCTTATCAACATCTATGTCTATCTTCTTGTCTCCTGTAGGCTCCGATTAACCATTATAATTTCAAATCTATTGTCTTGGATGGCAAATTTTTAAAAGTAAAAGCTACTCTTATTTTCCCCTTATTTCATATTCCGTCAACATGAAGCTGTTACAAAATGTCTTCTTTGGAGTAAGTTATATAACGCAATTGGAATACGTGGTACATCTGTCATTTTCGTACTGCTTTTAAAGCAGTCCATCGAAAAAGCGTTGAAAGCTGCAAATCTTATAGAGAGAAGAAAACGTGAATTAACTATGACAGCTGTGAAATGTTTATGAGTTCTGATTCAAAAGGAATTTCTTAAAGGCACAGGTAAATTCCCCCAAACTGCGGAAGTATTGAATTTTAATAAAACATGAGCAAATCAGTACAGGTGGAGTTCAAGAACAAACTCTCATCATTCATAGCGATTGAGTTGACTTATTACACATCGGCAATCATTTTAATGAAAAGCACAAATGCTCATGCAAGTTGCTCCGTACTTAAAGCCGGATTAATTAAAACTTTGTGACGATTAAATCACGTTCATGAGCTTATTCTGTGCTAAATTATTTCACCACGACAATCATGAAGCTTTGCTGAAAATTTTAAATATCAAAGAAAAACTTCACACTTTCCAAACAGCTAAGGAATTTCATAAATTGAGTTATAAGGACACTGCCCTTTATCTTGACCTGGAAAGGGAAGGAAGCGTAGTAGTTGATAACATTAGGAGTTACACTGGACAGGAGGCACAGGCACGGAGGTCTGTCTACCTCTGGCTTGTCGTCCTGTAATGGATGATACAGAGCACAGTGCAACGTTAAGTTCAGAACCTCTGCTACTGCAGACTACTCTCCTGACCCAGATCCTTCAAATATTAATGAATTATGCGTAGTGTTTCAATGTTCTGCTCTAAATGAGTTCGTTTTGAGTGCAGGTCATGTCGAATAACTGAATTTCAAAAAGAAGAAATTTATTTTATTGTTTATCAACGAAAATTGACACGTTTACTGCATTAAAGATCCCATAATTCCACATATTGTAACACTATGTATTTACTGATTTGTATTCACTACCATGGGTGAAGAAGACACAGGTCACTGAAAGCTTTCAAGTATAATTCACCGCTTTATTGAATTTTACGATTCGACTTCCTTGAGTCATTTGCACCCAGAACCACATGCAGCTCTCGCTGGAACACATCTGACAGATCTTTAAACCATGGACTCAGATAGACCGAGCAAAGGAAACATAAATGTTGCTGACTGCAAACAATACCGCAATTTTGATGAATTGAACACAGGAGGTTGCTTTCTTAGTCTCTGAGGGAACACAGAGAGAACACTTTTAATGTACACCTTACGGTATAACTGATTTGAAGACTGGGGCTCCATTTCTCAGTCTTCGAGGAATTTACTGAAGTTGTTCTGTAACAAGACAACTTTTAGCCAAAAGACCACTGCCAGCGCTCCCCGTTCCTGTCCCTCCACACACTGAGGCCAGGGAGCAGGAAAAGGTGTGGACTAGGGCCCTCTTTCCCCCGTGAATAGACTGACATGACTAAAAACATTAATATCTTGCAACTTTCGGATGCGGGCGATAAATATACCTTCCGATATAGCTTATGGATCTCAAGAAAGGGGCTTGTTTTCTTAGACTTTGAGGGATACACAGAAAGTGTACACAGTGTAATGTGTAATATACCTGACTGGCACCTGAATTTAGGTAATTAAAGTAGTTCTTTACTCTGGGATCTTGATGTTAAAGTGATGTGTTCACTGATAAAATGTGAACAGGTGAACAGTCAAACCTCATTGAACACTTGTATTATCAGCCTCAATTGAGTTTTCCCTAAATGACTTATCAAGACAAAATTCAAAAGTAGTATGGTTATCACAGACACTTCATATCAGATACATTCCTAGATATAGTGATAAAAATATATTTCTGTTACTTACTATCTCTAAGATTGTATCTATTCGCTGTAGTGAGTCACAATGTATATATATCTAAACAGAGGTAGTAATGGAAATGCACATTCTATTACTACTAATAGTAATGTATCTGTTGCTAATTGTGTAATACCTCTGGTAACCATACCATTTTTTTTATTTCGTCATGTCCACTGAATTCAGTGAAATTCATTTCAGGAAAACCCTGTTGGGCTAATTGTAATACAGATTCATGGTGAAGTGGCCATGAAAACTTTTAGTGAGACTCAATAACACTTTAAACTTGATGAAATCATAAATTATAATTTCACAAGATGAATTTCATCAAATAATTTTGTCCAAAATACAGTCGTTTTGACATTTTAAACAGATTGTAAAGTTTCACCACCCGAATTCCGGAAAAACGTTATCATTGATTTGGATGAAAGTTTAAGTCAGTTTATGGTGAGGTTATGCACAAACAGATAGAAAATTTTACAAATGTTTCATGACATAACTATTTTCTTCAAATGACTCATGTTAAATCTTTGTTAGTGTTGCTACAAAAGCCAAAAGGGTGTCACTACATCCTACTAAAACCCAAGTAAATTCCTTGAAACATATTTTAATGCTTTTTGGTAAATTCCCTGTGATTTCCCTGTCTGGAAAAATGAACATACAAATTCTGTGCTCAAGCTATACCGTGGTAACCCTGTAACGGCGATTATGGGTAGCAAAACTGGCTGCAAATATGTGTGATGAAATACATACACACTGAATCAAAGTGGCTAAAACACTTTTTTGTTTCAATTCAGTCGAGTTTTTCCTAAACAATACAAATCTGACATTTCTGGCATTTTTGTAAAAAAATTGACATCAATGGGTTTCAGAATCAGCAAAAAGTTGCCTCCAGTGTGAATCGAACTCACAACGTCAACCATCACTGGATTAGAATTCTTATGCCTTACCCACTCAGCCAATCTGTCATTCCTTGCCAGTCTCATATTTTCAGACCCTTACAATGTCATACTCTATTGACTCCAGAAATGATCCAAGTCCAAAAAGTGAAGTGGAGCATGAAACAAAGTTCAGTTTAAGGATCTTCTATTCAACATATGTCTGAGTGGCAGAGTGGAATAGACATCTGCCTTCTAATCCATAGATGGTTAGTGTTGTGAGTTTGATTCCCACTGGAAGCAACTTTATTTTTTGCTGATTTTGAAACCCCCTGATGTAAATTTTGTACAAAAATGCTAGAAATGTCAGATTTGTGTTATTTAGGAAAAACTCGATTCTTGGAAGGAGAAATGATTTGATTTAAAATCCCCGGAACATAGCTGTGGGTGTCTGTACTGATAGCAACTAATCTCAAGACGCTGTCAACTGGAATCTTTAATTACATTCCGGAATCCCTGCTTCAGTGCGCACTCAGTGTAATTAAAATAACAGGGAAAGGTTAATCTCAAAGCTATTCATTCCCGACATAAATGATAAAATACTGAAAACGATAACCGGGCAATTAGCAGCTACAATTAGTATTAAGTTCCAATTAAATTTAACCCTTCTGAAAGTCACCTTGGCATATTTTAATTTTATCCGATTAATTGTTCAAAACTGATGGTTTTCCCATTATTCTTTATTATAGAGGCACCAAAAGTATCCAATTTTGCTTTGTCAGAAATAACTGAAGAGGCAATAAAAAGAAAATTAATTCCAAATGGAGGGATGCTCTGCTTCTGGGGCAAGGATGGATTAAATCAATAAAAAAATTATCCCTTTATCTCCATTTCAAATCGAATTTTATCGAGGGAGTACAGTTCAGTCCATCCTTCACACGAATCCATCAGAGGATTTCAGTGATCCAGGCGAGGTCTTGAATCAGGCCAGCCTCTTTTATCATACTTATTGCTTTAGTTGGTCTTCATTTCGCCAACTTTCCAGGTACGAAGAGACTAACGACTTCTATTGCCTGGAAGCAACTCCGGAAAGGCTATTCCTGCAGACCCAAATCTTTAAAATTTCACGTGGGGTTTTTTTCCAAAGAAATTCGGGTGAGCTCGTCCTGAGAAATATCCGAGATCCGCCAATAGCCACTTTAAATTTCACTCGCATCTCAACTTAGGTGCTGATCGTAAACAAATAAATCTAA
Organism: Haplosyllis leylae; assembly: GCA_038406175.1. Classification (NCBI taxonomy): domain Eukaryota; kingdom Metazoa; phylum Annelida; class Polychaeta; order Phyllodocida; family Syllidae; genus Haplosyllis; species Haplosyllis leylae. The sequence goes on along the minus strand of JBCAUG010514417.1, from coordinate 10,449 downwards.
CTTTCTTGAGACCAAATAATCCCGTTGCACACTGTCTGAACAGCCTTATAATGGATCTGTATTGGTTTTTATGGTGCAACACTTCTAAAGTGACCGTCCTTACAAACTACAACCACGACAGTTCGTAAATAGTTTGCAATCATTATTCAGGCATTTTGAGGGATTAATGAGTTTTTACTGAATTACACTCACCTACGTCTTACATAATCACTCAGGAGGATTACACAGTCGAGGTCTTTTAACATTCTTTGCTGCGGCTCCGAAATTGTGAAGATCATTAAGCCGGCATATAACACAGGTTTGCTTTTGGGATTAAAGACACAATGCGATGCTGTCTGAATATTAAACAGAACTGTCTACGTAGATTTGTGCAGCCTGAACAACATATAGTTCCGGTTTCCGGCCTCGCTAAGCAGCTATGAAATAATTACGTGTTACGTACCTGTCAGCTTATTGTGATTCAACACAAAAAGCTCCAGGAATTCACTGCGGAAAATTACTGTCAAATCAAATAAGATTATTTGAAGACCTCAATACTAGTTTCAGGTAAATAATGACAAAAACCTCTAATTCAGATGATTTTGAAAGAAGAGATTTTAGAGAAAAGTTATTTTGCAATTGTTCATTTGATCACTGTGACCTTTACAGGGAGCTTTACATCACGTCGGTGGTCGGGTATTTTTCGTCACCTGAAATGGGTTTCTTACTTGCAAGTTTAATTTCCTGCACAAAAAGTAATCACCCAACTTCCTTACACGTTTCACCTAATACATGACAATATACGCCAAGCCGTTCAAGTTTGTTACAATATTTTCACCAACTGAACGGCACCCAGAAGGTAAACGACAGAACCAGTGTCAAAAGGTCTTAATTTATTATATCTCTGAAGAATAATAACCGCTCTGCGTGAGGTGCATATCAGAAAAACCATCAAGTGTTATGCCATAAAAGGCAATCATTGTTATGGCATACAATTCCGAACTTGATCTCTGCGTACGCAGAATACGTTATAAATCAGCCAGACAAAGCCGGAAGTGTCCAACACTTTTTTCTATACATGCTGTTCTCATCGGAATTGTCCGTAATGTCCCGCCATTTCTATTCAAAACCTTACACAGGATACGGAATACTTCTGATGGACCAAATGAACAATTGTGCGAAATAAGTAATGGTTTGTGAAACTGTTTTCTTTTTTTTTTAAGGAGGACACAAGTCTTTTTTGTGGGGCCACTGATAACCTCTATTTTGGACTTTTGGTGACTTGTGTGTACCTTCTCGCCTGTGTGACCCTCAGATTCACCTCTGGTGCAACGCCTACTAACTCTATAGAGGTCAGCATGGCAGCCAAGCCTTTTCGATCCACATCATGAATCCACAAGCATTGGTGGGGGTTTGAACCCATGACCATCTGTGCCACACTGTCACAGGGCTGTAAACCATTGGGCCACCCTGACTCGGTCCCAAGTAACTTTTGCTTGCAACACTTAAATTACAATATTTCCAAAAATATACATTTTACTTTTGTCAGATTTGACAAATTGAAAACTGTAGTTACTGAAAGGTTTTTCGGGTGTACGTGAAAGTCACTCGAGTAAAACACATGTACTAGTTTTGAATTTAACCAATATCACACGCATGTTAGTGTATTGCTTGGCCAATTTTGAGTTTCCAAATTAGTTTTATATTTAAAGCGCACATTATTAACTCATGCCAGCTTATGTTGACACTATTATTTTATTACCCCGGAGGTTAAAACTATGCTTAATGTCATTTGAAACTACTATTTTCAATATAGCCCAGCAGTACCTTACAATGAATGCCACACAGGTACACGAAGCTGCAACCCTAGTTAACTGCAGGACATCAGCTTAATAATGAATTTTATACAACCTGTGAACAATTTTTTCAAAATTAGTTATTTTTTATGCCTTATTACAGCTAGGGAGTCAGAGTATAGCGACCAATTGGCTCCATGGATAATTATTTCCACAAAAAAGCGGAAATTGGAATGGGACAACAGAATAATTCGTTGATCTCAAAGGTGTAAAGCTTCAAATCGATAATTTTCACATTTTGATCTCCCACAATGTTATGTATAATGTTTTTCCTATGATTTTGTAAGCATTTTGTTGTAACCTCTGTAATTTGTATTTTATCTTAACACAGGTTTTCTTCGACATTACGAAGATGAAGATGTACCGCGTGTTCCACAGTGAACTTACTGCAGTCACAAATTCTTTCCAATATGATCAAAACAGAAAGACTATTTCTGTTCCATTAACTGAATGTGATTAACAATAAACAAAGCATAATAACTGCTTTAGATACAAATGCACAAGATGAAGAGGACTGAGCAGTCTGTCAGCAGAACATCATGAAGTGCAACTTTATTGAACTGAGATCCTTGGTGTTGGAAGACAGCTGCTGAATGCGTACAGCTTTAAAAGCACAATGACACCGGATTGTCAACGCATTCCAATCCAGACGAGACCAGACCGAGCTGAGCTCGGAAGCACGAGTAGCGTACACAATGAAGTTGTTTGTGCAAGAACTAAGAGGATGTTAACTTTCTACTCGAATGAATTCGACGTGAATTGACAGCACATGATTGGAATGAAGGTCATTCAAAACGGAAAATATTGTTGAGAAAAACACTAGCTCGGCCCATGACTCATACGTGCGTGTCACACAGTGGATTTCTCAATTTGCAGTGAAGTGGATAAAACAGGGTAGGTTTTTACTTTGTTGTATATTTTATCCGGAAATAATTGTTAAGGCTGCTCAACATTGAAGTCCATCAATAGTTGGTACATAAGTATGGATCTCATATGGACATTTTACCTGGAGCAATTAACTTTTCCATTAAGATCATGCAATTTTAATTCAATCTACCCATTCATACACCAGTCATAGAAGCAGCAAAATGTCTTGTTTCAAAGGCTGAAGGTTCACTGGATAATGCAGGCAGCTCTTCACGGTAAAGGGCACATAGTTCTAATCTATGCGAAAAGTTTCTTCTTTCTCATAGACCAGCAGTTCACCTTGAATACAAAGTTACGTAAGCCGATAAATGTCAGTCATTTCACACACGAAGAGTTTCAGCTCGCAAAGAAGCTCACAACAGGAAGAAGGAAAAGGAATTGCAAGTGGAAGATGGTTTAAGCCTTTTAAAAGCTAATGCACTTCTCATTGTCTTACACTGTTCTGGATCTGAGAATCTGGCAGGCAAAGCTAAGTTGCTGCTTTTAGCTGCATCCGCATTTAAAAATAAAGCGACGTCTGTCGTTACGTAAATACATAGCATTACTATTTTAAAAGGACTGATGTTGGACGAGCAAGGACGGTAATTGTGGGCTTGCATCTATTTAGTTGTATTTATAGTCCTAGACTATTGATCCTGTCTGCATTCCTGTAAACCACTTGAGCATTCACACAATGTCATTGGAAACATTTCTTTCACTGGCCACTACTTCAGTTAAGCGTTTCAATCTAACTTGCACTTGCTGTAACCGTTTTTGTCGAAGTTGTTCGTTTTTGAGCTGGTGAATTCCAAAATATATCCCTGCGGCGGTTACAGATTAGTATCAGCTGATCCCGAACCGTTCGATGCCATTTATATTCATCCACATCTGGCTGACATGTACTACATCATTTCCTCGTGACTACCTATTGTGATAGACTTCGACTATTGACAAATGTTAACATTCATATTCCAGACTATCTGCCCATATTAATCGACAATACGAACCCATCTAATTAATTGCAAAGCATTCAAGTTTGATGTATGTGAAAAATACGTGGCAATTTCGGTAATGGAAACACAATGTTTCAAAGAGGCGGTCATAAATGAAAGAAATGCACTTAAATTAGGATATTTAGTCCGCACCGTATTCTAAATTGCTGAACGTTCACTGCATCATTCCATTGTGCAAAGTTTCCCGAGGCAAGAGCTTATCACACAACTGCAGGTAAGGTATCAATAAATTTGGAAAGCTACTTTAACCGAACACCATTCCCACTTGAAGTGAAGAACCCTTGTAAACAGTGTTAAGTGGGATATATGCAACTCCTCAGCGTTAATCTTTCGTTGATGTCGATATGTAGCGTTTCTGCAGGTTTTCCAAAACGAAACAAATGAAGAAACGTGCAACAAGGAAGGAAACAACAGAGGAATGGTCAAACCGGCCTGATTCTTGAACTTCACGAGTTCACATTATCAATAGATAAATTCTTTACTCTGGTTGATACCGTGAATTACAGAAATTCTTCAAGCCATGAGTAAATCAACGACAAAGGATTTAAAACCTGTCGTTAATCAGGCTGATCTTCCTCTGTTTCAAGAGAAACAAAGTGCTCAAAAATGTTTTTCTCTTCGGTGTAGCTTAGGAACGTGGTAGATTTTCTCAGTTTTGTCTGATAGAAAGTAATCCTTTGTGACTACAGTTAGGTATTTATTGTTAAATTCTGGCAACTGTTCAACTGAAAACATCCGAAAAGTTCCAAGTGAAAAAAAAGAAACATCCAAAAAGGTTTGGATGTCAAACATTGAAACCTAGGCAAGGGGAAGTTGATTCTCAGAAGAACCAGCAATAAAATGAATATATATTTTATCATGCAATTCTATAATAAGACCATTCAAATCTCTAATTGAGGAACACATTTATCAAACACCCTTAATTCCCGTTGAACAAAGGCGTTCTCTCGAAGAAGATAACAATATTTTACTTCAAGGGTAGTACTATTATATACAAAACGAGAAGTGGCTGTCATTTTAAAAACATGAGTTGGCTCGGTCGGCAACTTCAACTGGAGTCTTGGATAAATGATGTTTGCTCAGTGAGATTTATCCATAGTGGTTTGTAATCCAAGCATCGCATCAAAAACTTTGAAAATGTAGGTTTTCTACAGATACAGTAGTAATCCTATTAACCTTGAGCGGACACACTAAAGGTTATTGGCAGACCCATTATAACTCTGCCATTTATTTGACAAATATTATCAGAGAGATTTTCCTACAGTGTAGTTTGCTTTGATAATACCATGAGGCATTAGACGTCTCGTTGCAATTTCATCCATGACAGACTATTACGTTGATATGAAAATCCTTTTCAAAACGAAGAAGCTGCCGAACTAATATTACGTGATCAGGGCTTCACATCTACGTAGACAGCGTGCGGCAATGTCTTATTATTGATCTCAAAGCTATTGAGAAGTCACCTGTGATATTTACAAAGAGTATTTCCTTCCCTTCGAGACAAAAAGAAGATATTCTTCATCTATGTATCATTTTTACTTTCGCTTCAAATGAATGTAACAGAGTAACAAGGAGAAAAGAACAAGAAAAGAATTCGCCAGCTCCAAGAAGTTTGCCTTAAGCTGTGAAATCCAACAGGCTGTACAAACAAGACATTCAATCACCAGGCAAATACTGTTGTCATGATTACAAAGACACGTATTTGATTTGCTGTCACTGAAAGAAACCCACAAACACTTTCAAGTGTTAAAGAAGTCGGCTTATTTTCTGCAGCACGAAAATAAATGGCAGGAAGTTATCATTTTTCAAAGATGCGTCACTTCAGTGTGTGAAGTAAGAAAACCTATTTTGAATACATCTAAGGTGTACCTCAAGATGGTATCGCCTTTCATTTCTGTTGTAAAATATTGTGTCTTTAGTGCACATATGTCACCAAGCAGCTGTTTAATTCCAATTAATATTATATAACTCCTTACCCGTGTATTCACCTTCAAGAAGAAACTCTATAGCAAAACATTTAAAAACTGCTGATTCCCAGTTGCAGATCACAATTAAATGTCACCTATCTGTAGCCGTAATGGAAAATGTCATTTCTTTCACAGCCTTGCTTTAGGAAGCAAGATAAAATCCGGTTTTCATATACATGTGTAATTTATAACATTCCATATTGCTTAATTCCCTTGCCAATAAGACAACATTTAGTAATACATACCAGAGGAAAGATCATGCCATAAACATTGAGATCAAGAGGAAACCGCCGTGATTCCAAAGGAAGTGTCACCTTGGGTGATGTTTCCTTTTATTTGATTAACATGTTCTCAGACAGTCCCATTGTTCTCTTACCACTGGAGTATTCCCAGCGGGTCATAGAGTAGAGTATTTACTGTACCAGGCTCAAGATTATCGTTTTCTAAGATTCGCAAACAAGAAAGACAATATTGTCCTGTCAAATGTGTTAATTTCCTCTTCGTTGCATTTTCACACTGCAAAGTCTCGCAAAATGTCGATCTTTTCTCATTTCCTTTGGCAACCGCACCTCTTGAAACAGCTATGCTAACTTCACGGATGCCCTTAGACTGGACCGTTGGCCCATTGTCATCTTACTGCACCTGTGAGCCACCTAGTTTTGCATTCTATTGGCCTGGGATGGTCAATTAAGTTCAAGTCGTGTTCTACTATAACTTTGTTTGCATCAGGAAAGTAATAAACCAGAAGAGTACTTTACCAAAGCAGTTCTTAATTTCTGCTCAAATAATATTTCTGACAATTAATCTAGACCACCAAAATTTATTGTGGGCCACCAAAGGTTGTTTCCCACTGAGCCGAATAGGCCACCCACTTCTGGAACTTAACATCTCTCAGAATGGAATCTCTAATTAAGAAAAAATCTGTTCATACATATCAGGTGAACCCGTCTTCATTCCACAGCAGCTCCTGAACTGCAACTTATGTGATGTCATTTCACAAATGCTTTCTGTTAAAAACCTACATGTTACGAATACCTATCATAAGATCTTACTAGATGAGATGTGCAGACCGCACTACGTCGTAGGTTTCCTAATTCAGAGATGCATGTTGATCCATATGTTTTTGTACCATACATCACTCATACTTTCAGGTGAAGCTTTTGATAGTTAGTGTTGATGGTTAATAAAATTTATGTTCTGTCATTACTTGTAGCAATGTAAGTTTTTAATTAGAGGCATCACAATAGAAGACAGATAGACGTATTGTACACACTTCGCTTTAAACACGATGTGGGCGGTGGAAACTAATCATCTGAAGGTAATTCTTGTACAGAACGACTCACGACTCAATTTTGGTAAAAGAGACAAACGCATTAAGATTTTCGGCAATAACTGTAATCGTTTCCTGTAGTAGATCACCCTAAGTAATATGGGATGAGCATGCAATGCCTCCAAACTGTTTCACCTCCAAGGTGCAATTTCACTGTCCTTGTCAACAGCATCGATGTTAGTTGTATCACCCAGGAATGATTTAGTGGTGTAACTGAATATCAGTGGAAAACCGGGTTCAAGTAAAAAGCAACAATTTTTGTTCATTCTTGGCACTCTTAAAAATGTTGGGCTATAATTTTTAAACGTATACAATGAATAAGAAATACATTTGAAAATTTTCATTTTCTTGCTACATGCGTTGTTTGAATTCACATCGGCAAATGATGCGTAAAGTATTTTAAGAGTATTATAAAAGTGGATATTTCCCACTTGATATTGGATCTGTGGACAGGCGGACAGTACTGACCATCTGTGACGTGGGAAGATAGATGGGTTCCACTTACAGTGAGTACTGATCTGGTTTGAGTTCCTACATGTATCACCAAGAGGTGATAGTTCTCTTAGTACCTTGGCTCCTGATTGAGAAATACCAAAACTTTTAAACGTTACCTTGGCAGGAGTACTTTCTCTAAGAAAATTATTTTTCGTCACTGTGTTTGGCCCACAATACTACCTGAGCTTGTCTTTCTCTTTGGTTTCTGGCCACATAATTTCCGTTATTAAGGGAAAACGTAATGCCGTAGAATTTAAGAGACGTTAATGACATCAATAACGTAAACGCCATCACTCTCACAGTGTATTACACATGTGTTTGTACTAAAAACACAACTTTTAAGTGATTCTTGAATTAACCTTGTCATACATCAATTCATCTTTTCAATTCAGATTGGTTTTTGTTGAATGACACTTCAGTGTTGTGCAATCAATACATCAGAGACTAATCTTTCATATTCAGCTGGTTCAGGTCAATAAACGGTGGGCTATGAAATGTAAATGATAAATAAATGAGTGTTCCTTATGTATAGTATTACTGCACTGTGCCCTGTGATTTCCAAAATAAGCTGAAAATGCTTAAACACCCCGAAGGAGAAAATTCGGACTAAAACGGAAATATCACTAATTTCTGACCTATTGAAGTCAATGGGTGGAATTTTTCTTGCATTTAAGGAAAAATCCACAAATATCTCAGACATCTGAGCATCCACTTTGAAAATCATTACATAGTTTGAAAGGATTGTGTAGTGGGATTTTGTACCAGATAATATTTAAATGTAAATATGCAGGGAATCAAAGAAAATTAACATTTTGTTTGATCACCCCTTTTTTGTTGATCACTAATTTCTGACAACTGTGCACAAACTGGTTTAAACCAGTTCAAACCAGTTTTATCAATCACTAATTTCTGACTCTCTTAATGTTACTATTGCAAATCCCATTGAAGTCAGTTATTTCACCCTGCCAGAAATTAGTGAAGAAAGTTTAACTTGCCAGAATTACTAATTAGACATTATCCAGAAATTTTTGAGCATGTGCTTGTTTTTGTCATTTCTAACCTACTTCTATATTGAAAACTTGAAAAAAGGCCACATCACTCGGATCACAACACTAATATGCAGTTTTTATTGCAAAAAGTACTTCTGTAAGGTCAGCAGTAGAGGCTGCACCGTTCAAAATCTGAAATCCCCATAGACTTCCATTGTAAAGCTTTTGTCAGAAATTAGTGATATCTCCATTTTAGTCAGAAATTAGTGATATTCCTTCAGGGTGAGACAGAGTCTTATAAGATCATCGTATGGCCATGCTCTATTGATTTTAGCTAAACCATATCAGTCTAAATGTTAATTGGCTCACCAACAAAAGTCAAGTAAATACCCCTCAACTAGCACTTGCCGTGTTAACTAAGAAAACTGGAGTGCAGTCACAAAGTCTATTCTTACTGGGAGTAACTTCTTTTCTGAATTTTTTTCCCCGCTCTCTCTTACTTTAGCCTTTAATGCCAACATTGCCAACTTTGCGCGTTTTGAAAAACTCTAATATATTTCGGGAGCATTCTAAAGTAATTTAAATAGTTAAATAGATCTACATCAGATAGGTTCACACTAATTGCTACAGCAGTACTTTGTAACCATTGTAGCAACTATATTTGGAAGTCTCATTTTTCTCCACTGAGAGCTGTTGCGATGAACTCTGGGTGCGAGTTGGGGAAGGTATATATAATCTATGTGTTGATTTTTGAGTATCAAGCAGAAAGTAAATGGAAACTAAAGGATTACATATAACAGTGTTTATGGCCCATTTTGACATGGACTATTTGCATTTCAATTAACTTTGGCAATTTGGTATTCAGGAACTTCAGGCCAACTTCTGTATGAACTGGCCGGATCCTGTTCATCAGGCCAATTCTTCTTTCTGGGAAATGAACCAGTGACGTTGCAGTTCACATCAGACCAAATGTTCTATTTTTTGTCAGATGTTGTCATACTTTGTACCTATTGACTCGTATCAACAGCGAAGGTCATCACGCTTTGATTTTGACTTCCTAAAATTGAATTTATACCAACAAGTTTTTATTCTAAACTTTTCCATCTGCACATCTTAATACATATTATTTTCACTCCCTTAATATGTGGATAAATATTATTTCCATTCATGCAGTTAGTTCTTTATCAGTCAGGAAATATTATCAGGTAATGTTATGCCATAACATAAATATCATGAAATATTATGAAATGTGGTATCAAAATGTAAAAACAGCAGACATGGTTATCACATTATCATATGTTGATATGATTGAATCACCTATATGGGACCCCTAATCATATTTGCAATCTACAGTTTAACATTTTTATGTGTATTTATTTGTCAAAATGCATAACAATTCATCAAAATCCAAAATTGGCAGACATGGTTGGCCTAAAATGTCATACTCTAATGTTTAAATTGCCTAACATTATGGAAGATTAACCTTTATCCTGCTGACCATTTTTTTTACATTTCATCCAAATGCCAAACACCACAAAAGATACTTTTGTATTATTTATTTATACACTGCTAAATGTAACAAAATTGAATATGTCACTGATTGGCCATTTGCTGGGCCAATAAGTACCAATTTTTGAGAGTTTTTCAGATGTCAAAAAGTTCCAACTTTTATTTGACCTCTGAAATTTCAGAATTTTAAGCCATAAATTGGCACAGATGTGTAACAATATGTGAATTAGAGTAGCAATTTTTGGGGGGTCCAGCCTCTGAGCTTTGGCTGCTCAGAGTGTGAGGGTCTAAAAGTTACCATGCAGCCGTCAACTACACATCTAAAACATTGAGAGCCCCACAAGGGATCCAACCAGATGGGTAGCCAATAGCTGTAGACGTTAGTCAGAGCCAATCAAGGTCAAG
>JBCAUG010514306.1:0-15063 GCA_038406175.1 Haplosyllis leylae | reverse complement strand
TCTGTCTCTTACACAGGAGATCTTGGGTTCCAACCCCACATTGCTCATTTTAAAATTTTAAATTTTTTTTGTCACTGAATTCAGCGAATTCAGTGAAAGCATTTAGAGAAAACTCCATTGAGGTATGACTATTTAAACTTTGTCAGTGTACACACAGCTGTGACTTTATCGTTTCAGAAGCTGGACCACAGTATTACGTGGGATAAGAAAGCCAATTAAAACTAATATTTCTCAAAATAATCACACCACTGTATAAAAATAATCAATGCTAAATCAACTGGGAAAGTTTTTAAAAAGTTAAAGACCTCCTGGATCATGGTTTTCCAAACAATAATGCACCCTTGGCTGGCGCACTGGGCACTTTTATTTTGAGAACCATTCTCCATCGAGTCTAACTATTACTTCGTTGATTGCGTTCCTGTCGCTGGTGTGGTGTGATTTAAAAAGTAATTTGTATCACCAAAGTTTGAGCATTTTATAGAATTTGGAGTTTGATACTTGAATGAGATTATCGCAGTGGGGTTTCCCTAAATGGAGCAGAATTTTCATTTGAATTTAGTGAATTCAGAGAATCTGAGAAATCACTGAAGCATGAATGGGGCTCAATTTACGGATCTTCTCTATTACTTGTGTCTTTGTCTCTTACACAAGAGATAGTAGGTTCAAATACAGCAATTCTTTCAATTTTTAATTCGTTTTTATTTTGTTTTTCTCACTGAATTCAGTAAAAACATTTAGGAAAAACTCCATTGTATCAAATCAGTTTCAGAGATGGAACCACCATTTTGGTGGGATTTTTTGAGTGGAGTGTATAGAGCTGGGTCCTGGAAGCTCTATTGTATTTTATGTTCTCATATGTATTCTCCTATTTTAGAGCATATACATCTGTAATTTCCCGATACCAAATTTTTCATTATTTTACACATTTATTCATCACAAATAGAAAAAATTTAGCTATAGTACATGTAACTGCCGAAAATATCTCTCAAACTTCATATTGATTTACTTCAGTACTTTTGCAGTTTCTTGTATTTTTATTTTCCTCCACAGCATTTTTGGATTTTCTGCTGCAAATGTATTAACAACGATATCTCCATCAATGACCATTTACAAGGCATCTGATAAAACTGTTGATATTAGGGTATTTTGACAAGTCAATTAAAAGAATGTATATTGAAGGAAGTGAGACTGGAAATATTTTGGACTAAGATCATGAAAAATTGTTAAACATGAATGAAAAATAAGTCAAGTGAAGAAAAACTAAAATTTTTTTAGAAAAAAATATTAAGCTTCAAATAGGTTAACAAGGTGGTTCTTTACTGATTCAGAGGAGCCCCCTCCTCTTGAGTTTACCATTGATTTCAATGACAGTTTGGGTCATCTTTGTGACAAAATTACTCATTACTAGTCAGGTAAATGTTATCATTGGGGGATCTAATGGAGGCGCCAGGGACGTGTGCTCCCCTCTGGGTCCAAATTCTTTCATTTTCGTGCAGTTTTTGGGAAATTTTTGGCCAAATAATAGGTTGATCCTCCACCTTGGAGGTTGGCGCCCCCCCCCCACCCGTCTGGGAAATTCTGGATCTGACACTGGTTACTTAAAATTTCACAAATATCTCAAGGGATCATTTTCATCAAACAAGTTGTGTTAAATCTTTGGATAGTTGATCCCAGAACAAAACAACCCAAATGTAAAGTTGTAAAGTTCGAAACATGTAAATGTTGACTAGTTTGGTGAGTTAAAAGAGGAACCAATTCAACAAGGGGGATTTAAAAATTTAGAGTCATTTATCCCTGATGGACCGTACAAATCAGATGGGTCAAAATTTCATCCTGCGGGGCGAATGGTCGGGACTAAATCTCAGACTTCAGATGGCGCTGTACTAGAATATAATTCAAATTGTCTTTCTCTTTCTGTAATGTCAAGTTTTACACAAGAAGTCTCTTGCACCCTACACCCCACATCCAAATCAATACAAAGCTGGGCATTTGACAAACTTGGTTTCGACTCAATCGATTCTCACGTTCGCAAAGTAAAATGTCGAAACTTGCCTAATGTCTGTCATATTCACTCATAAAAGATCCCCGTGCATTTGGTTTATTCTCAAAACGAGCACCAGATCGCCATTTGCACGATGACATCAAGTGCAAAAAGGTCAATACTGCCTGTTTGAATCCATTACGTCAGTTCTCTGTATTAATGGACAAATTATCAATGAAGAAAGTAACAAAATGTTTCACTTACCTCTATTAAGTAGACAATGTACGCGGATATCTGTTCTGCAGTGCTCCAATGCCACACTATTTCAACACTTCAACATCCAGTCCGTAATTGCTTTTCACAAAACATACCAATAACAGTAACTCAATGTATCTGAATCAATAGAATTTCCTTTTCTGCAGAATGATATAAAATTCTGAGAATTACATCACGTTTCTGCTGTGTTGTTATTCGTCGCCAGCAATTCGTTGGAATTGAGCCTTGTCTTACTGTGAACTGTGTGAGACCAAGAGTGAAACTAATTGTTCCCTGCGAAGTTTCTACACCTTTATATACCTTGAAGCGGGAAGAAAAAAAAACTGTCCCAGTTTGTTTTTTATTCCATCAGCTTGTACCATCTTGCGTCGCCTGTCAGAACTACACATACTTCAGTGGTGAGAAAAACAAGCATATGTCGGTTACGTAAGAGAGAAAATGTGTCGGCTGCATGACGAGGAAGACAAAACTTACTCACGACATCAAGGAGAAATGTGGGGACTCTTGCCACCGTAGTCCTAGATACAATTAAAAGTACAACACGTGCCATGGAACCCAGAAAACGTTTTCGCCCTTTATTTTCAGCTTTATATTGCAAATAAATTTAATAATTACGAATAACAACAGTAGCGGATCCAGATATTTGGCAAGAGACAAGGGGCCCATGGAAGCGAAATACATACAACCACCTGCTTCGTTTCTTTGAAACAAAGATGGCCGTCCCCCATACCCCAGATCCCTACTACCTGCTAGAGTCCACCATGCCAAACCCCTGGATCCGTATCACCTTTTTGACCCCCATACTCCATTAGATCAAGTCGGCACACCCTTTGGACCCAATTCTGGAAACTTCAAGACATTTGTTTTGATGTAATGGAATGAAGCTGTTCACCCCAAGGACGCGATTATCATGTTTCACAGGTTACTTTGGTATAAGACCTTCCAGATTCTCCACAGAATTACTCAGGATTGTCATTTTGACCTTTTTGTTCCAGTTGCCGATTTCTTGTTCTTTCAACTTTCCAAAAATGGCTCAAATCCACTGAAGTAAGGTATAGCTACTGAATTCAAAATCAGCCATTCCACACACATGCAGTCGACCCAATTCGATATAATTTTTACCGAAGAGAAAGCAATTTATATGTAGACAGTTTTGACTGACTCTTGCCTTCAGCCCCCACGGATAAAAAATGTGAAGCAAGCGAAATAGCCCCCGCAGAAGTAAAAATCTTTGTTTGAAGTAAGCAAAATCGTGGAGAGCCAGAATAGCATCTCTTCTCGTTAAACTGCTACGTCCACACTTCACGAAAACAGATTCAACTCTACCCCGAACTTCGCTGAAAAAATTATGTGAAAGTTTTCTTAAGGTAAGCCTAACTTTTGAAAAGCAATGCCAAAGTTTTTCTAAAACTACGTTGAAAAACAATGTCAAGGTTTTTCTTCAATTAACGCTAATGAAATGAGCCTGGTACTTTACCTTAATACGGTATTACGACAGTGTCAAGGTAAAGGTGTTTTCTTGTTTGCTTTTTCGAAGAAACATGAAAAAAGCAATTCTGTTGTCACAGATAACCAACTACTAGTTTAAGGGCTTTATGTTCCAGCCAAAATATGCCACAAGAAATCTATGATACATTGAACCTAAACCTAAAAATGTCTGGTACCTTCCACAACCAGGGAGATTTTTCCAGAAGATGTCACAGATCACAGTGCATGCGATTTTACCCATAACCGGCTGGTGTAAAACTAAATTATTGGTGGTAAACTTGTATGGTAGAAGTGAATATTTAAATTACATAAATACTACACAAAAACCGCTGTACATTAAACACAATAAATGTATAATTACAAGTAAAGGACGTCACTTAAAAGTGTTACTTATATTTAAAAGTTCATTTGCGTGCAGATTCTCTGTGTGGACCAAGAACTTTACTGAAAAATGACACAATCGCGGAGCAGTTCAAAAAGCGTCCAAAAATATCCTTTTTGAACAGAACGCATCCTGATTTATGTAACATGTCCATTCCCTTTTCAATTTCTTTGCTTTTGTTGGAATATTTCAGTTAAATACGACTGAAAAGAAACGTTGCAATTTTGTATTTAGCAATTTTGGATATAAATTTAGCTCTGAGTGAATTAAATTTTAGGTCTTCTCAATACAGCCTTGGCAGACTTGTTTGGAATTATTTGGAATGTTCCTTTTCTGCAATAAGAAATAATAGCTTATTACAAGAATCTAAATGTGGGAGAATTTAAGCTATCCGCCGTTTTAATATTTTTTGACACGTGCAATTTTGTGAATGAAATCAGTCTCGTGGAGTTTCTCCAAATTGAATTCTATAGAATACACAGCATTTGTGGAATACTAGTTTCATTTTCATTTTCAAATTTACTAAAAATGGAATTCTACAGCATCTATATACTTTGTAGAATACTATCTTTGATCATTTTCTAATATTAATATTAAAATGACTGAAAAGAGTATTCTATAAATTCTATAGGATCTGTTGATATTTTGGACGCTTTTCAGCATCTGTACGATGGATATTTTGTATAGAATCTGTTGATATCTTTGGACGCTTTTAAGAATCTGGAGATTCTATAGAATTCAATTTAGAAAATCTCGATTGATATTGTTTGGAACCATCATATTCATGATACGCATTTCTGACAGATATTTAAGTGGATTTCTACTCTTTGCTGTTGTTTGTGTTAATTATTTGACAATGCGCCCACAATCTAGCAAGTATTGGAAATATTAAATAACCCTTACATTTAAATTCTTATTGTAATTTTTCTTAAAAATTGCATTTTTATCTTATAGATCAGTCAGATTTGCCTATCATGAAAAACCCGATTATTCCCAACAAAGTGGGGGGTCGTGGGTAGTTTTAGTTGTAAAAGTGCGAGAATGTCAGCATTGTGTAATGAAAAAGTAAACTACACTGCAATTGCATTGGTTGTGTAGAGGGCCTACTGCTTAGCGGACAATTATTCTTCTTCATTTAATGTGATAATCAAATTGTTCACCAAGCCAATGTAAATTTATTTATAAATTTTCTATCTTTGACGATATTGATAATATTATGGACAATCGTTCGCTGACCTCTTCGTTATGTGGGTGAAATCTGTCTGTAGAGATGTGATCATCAGTGGAATGTCAACATCAGGACTCGCTACTTGTGTTTTCTGCTTCATAATTTAAGAATAAAAGGGATCCCCTGTAAATCCATTGATAACGGATTTAAAAGTTGGCACTCTTTGACGAATCAATTGAGTTTTTCACGATAAGCAAATCTGACAGAAATAAAATGCAATTTTTCAGAATAATAACCAACTAAATTTTAAAAAGTAAGGTTTATTTAATATTTCCAGTACCTGCTAGATTGTGTGTACTCCATCAAATAATTAATACACACAATAGCAAGGAGTAGAAATCCACTTCAAGATGTGTCAGATCTGCCAGATCTGACAGAAATGCGTATGGTGAAAAACTAGAACGAAGCACTTTGAATCGTTCCGAAATGGTTATGTAATAATGGCCAGATTAATTCCATTTTTAAGATATTCCTCAAATAGCGATTGCATTGATCGCTATGGTTCATATAATTTTGTACTTAATTTTCTATATTTTAGATGTTTCAAATTAAGCAAACAGCTATGAGAAGTAATTTTGTCAGGAAGGAACTTTGTCTTGTGAGGGTTTATTTTGGTTTGAAATTGCATTCTTCAACTGGACCAGATTCCTTACTTTTCTATATTTGGAATGTGCATCACAAAAGAAGCTCGCTAAACCTGGAAATTCTACAGGTAAAGAGCTACCAGACCAGCCGTACAATTCTGGCCACCCACACACCGGAAGCGAGACAAAGCCAACACTGATCATCTTATTCTAATTAATCTAAGTTTATAAAATTGGTTATATCAAATCTGAGAGTATAAAGCCATATTCCAGGACGTATTTTGATCAATTTTAAAACTGTGAATTTCTGTAAATTTCAGGGCTATTTCAGTAGTTCTAAAAAAGACCAACCCAGTCTACGTCTTACCGAGTAAAAGATGTTGTAAACTTAAACATCCTAAAGATGTTAACTTTTCAGAAGGACGAAAGTTCAAGAGAGAACAACCATTTTTTCTTCACCAACACATCAATTTTGAAACAAAATGCATATTATTCAGAAATTTAACACTTCTTATTCTCCGATCGACATTTTAACAAATATCTGACCCTCTCACACATTGATTCTGGTATAGGAAGTAAACTAGGAACAAGTCAGGAAGTCTTGGAAGGATTACCATGAGAAAATACTAAACAGGGGAAAAACTAAGGGAGCGAAATTACTGAAATAAACAAAAGTACCTCACAATCAAATCAAATTGAACTAATAAGAAATAGAAATACACAAGAAAATCAGGGAAAAAATGAAATTATTCCCAGGCGTATGTCCCGGACTTCCTACAGACACCAATCGTATATTTTACCAAAATTTCCCCCAAACTAAATGAAATCAAAAACATTTTGCTCTACATGGCCCAAAATGTTTCTTCACAGTTGTACCACTGATCTATCATGAGTCTAGAGTCTGCAACCAAACCCTTCAAATTAAAAAAGAATCTTTTTTTTAAATAATGTTACTAAACATGGCCTTTTTGTTGTTTTTAAGAAAATGAGTTTTGCAAAAAACATAGAATTCTCCCAATGCAATACGGTTCCCAAGAATATCATTACTACAACTGAAAACCATAAAATTCCCAATTTTTAATCTCTGAAAATAGTAACACACAGTATTGGCAAAGGTGGTAAAGATAAAAAAGTGGAGAGATGTCGAAGTCTATTCCCTCATTTGGGAGCTATGGGGATGAACACATTTTGTAGTTTCTTGACAATTTTATCAAAGCCACCTTAATCATATTCAATTATGTTTGACTGGTTTGTTTTCTTGTTCCAGGTTTTCTAGTGATGTATTTTCTGTCACCAGAAAATGGTACTCTTCAGAAGGAAGTTCACTTGGGAGCAGCCATTTTTATGGTAGCTGCTAGCAGATTTATCCGCTAGGGACCATATTATGATTGACTGGGATTGGTATGTATGTTGTAAATCTGTGACAAAACTTGGAAAGGTGGGGGATGTTGGCCTACTTTCCAACTTTTGTTCCCGAGATCAAAAATGACAAATATGGGATAAAAAGGAATTATTAATGCACGGGGACCATCTTGAGTCCCACTCCGAGCCACCTCTTCTCTTCACCGAAACAGTTAAGGTTTCCCTTTTCAATTTTTTTTACCGAATTCATCCAATTCAATGAAAATGTGCATTAACATGTGTGGATGAAAATAGCGTACCTGCAGGGTATAATGTACTTGTGTGTTGATGTAATTGCTGCTGGGGATAAATTCTTATCCATAAATTGGAATAAGAAAACGTGTAAAGTGCATACACCAGTAAGGGACCGATCACACTAGACGACAATTTTTATGACTATAAAAATAGGTTCCATTGACAGCAATGATAATGCAGTATTGTGTCTTTGTCATCAAGTGTAAACAGTAACATTGATAACCATGCAACCTATTTCTGACGACACAGAAAGTGCGAACGGTCCCTAAAAGGAGTCCAGAATTCTTTCCAGCTTTGTGTCACGCTCCATTTGAATGTGTGATTAATTTAACCATAACTTTCGTTTAGGTAGGCAGATTAATAGATAAATTGATTAAGATTAAGATATAAAAGGTTAAAAGAGATGAAGAGTGAGATGAAGAGATGAAAAGTGCGAGATGAAGAGAAAGATGAAAACTGAAATAAAGAGATAAAAAGTGAGATGAAAGGGTCTGAAAATGTACTAAGCCAAATCTGGTGTTATCTCATTTTTGGGGGCTCCAAAAATCAAAGTTGCTCAGAATAGCCTGAAATACATTTTGGTTTTGGAATTTTGAAATTGGATGAAATTTTTGAAATCAGAAAAATTTTTAAGTGGCCACAAGCAACCAACCATATTAACGCACAGGCACCATACCAGATAAGTCGCTCCGCTCTGAAGAGACGGTGACACTAAAAACAGAGTTTTGTTTTACAGGTTCTACAGTATTTTCACACTACCATTTCATGATTGGTGCTTTTTATAACAAATCATTTGCAATAAATATCACCTGAAAAGATTTATCATTAACTCCTTTTCTATTTCGTCAAATTTGACGAATTTATCAAATCGAAAAAGGGCAAGCTCGTGATGAAAGGGATGGCTGTTAGAATTTTTATATTTCTCCACACAAATTAAATCTTTGACAGCTCCATTATCATTATTCTCAGAAATTCAGGGATTGATGAAATAAAACACCAGACCTTTCACAAATGTAAAACCAAAGTTCGTATCTACAATAAAGTGTTGGAACTAACCAGGGTTTTTCCAGAAATTAGCCAGATTTCACGTTCAATGAGCAAGCATCTTTGTAACAGTGGCTTACTAATCTCTCTGATTCTAGGAATGGGACTCTAAAACTGGAACATCAGAAAGTGATATCCTCGTGGCAAGGTTTCACGCGGTAACATAACCGAGTCGCTTCGAGTTAAATTTGGATCAATTTGCGTTTTCATAGGCCAATTTCGCGGTTGGTTTTCAGTCACAATTGCAAAAATAGCATTGCGATACCAATTACTTGAGATGTCGGACCTGGTGTGGTTTCCATTTTTTGTAATCGGTAGAAATGCCATATTAGTCTCGACTGACCTTTTCATTTCCAGATAGTTTACGTCTGGAGGCCACAGTTGACCAGCTGAATTTCTACAGGAGTAGGCGGAGGTTTGGCCGTCTACTTTAATTCTCTTTTTTAAACCAAAATTAAATTTTGATTCAGCAGCATCAGCAATTGTATCGAGGCGAAAACGGCAGACGCCACATTGGAAAATTTCCAATGACCTTGCTTGAAGCCATCCACGGACGCTAACCCGGTAAATAATATAGCTAATTCTACAACTGTTCTTTTATTTAACTCTTCAGCTAATTTCTCGTCCTCTAATCCCATGAGCTGTTCCGGTTTCCAGAATTTCTGTTTTTAAGTGAAGGTCAAACAAAATTGCAAACTAACGAAAAACCAAATCATTGACATTCTCAGCTTTATTACGAATACTCTTTTTCACAAACAAAATAACAACTTAGTTGCAATATAGTGCATACACGTAACACTTCTGCATAATGACTGGCACACTTTATAGTGTGAAAAGCGACGCTATATCTTACGTCCACCGTGACAAATATCACTCTAACGGTGTTTTGACATCTTTTATGAAATTTGAAAGCACCTGTATAACAACTGAAATGGCTCAAACACGACCTTCTTCAATTAATGAAAAACTTTTGACAACTGTTCGTTAACGTTATCTGGGCCATAATTGTAATTTCATAGTAAAACGTACAGTGGTACCTATTCGTGTTTGCACAGATCACACTCACTGCACGGCTCATGAATGTCACAATATATGCGGAAAAATTTTCTTCAACACTAATTTTCTGTTGCAGAGTTATCTCTGGAATTTGTGGTGACTATTGCTGACCCTCATCCTTTCTCTGATTTAAGGCGTAATTTTCTAGTACAAACACTCTAAACACTTTGTAACATGAATAAATTAAATGCTTGTTTTCAAGTGCTAGTATTTCAGTATCTCTCTCAAATCTTCCAAGTTCTCTTCTGTCCTTCGCCACTTTTCTGTCTTTCCGCAAACACATTATTGTTAACAATTGAACCCTCTATTAATCACACCAAGAACATCACATACTTTGCTGCATTTACTTATCAAACAGTAGGAATTAGGTCACTTAAGGGTCAAGGTCATCTGAAATCTCCCACGTGTATTTTGATACCAACTTCCCTCCTCCCACTGGAACAGCTCCCGACATCCAGTATGTCCCCGGATAGTTTCTTCATCTCTTCTCGTCTGAAAACATGTGAAACATAGATGTTCACCTTTCCAGACCAACCGTAATTTAATATATTCCAGCTTTGCAAATCTTCCAGTATACCAGTTTCATGGCCTAAGCATTGTCAAACAGTAGGAATTGAAAGCAGAATGAAAGCGATGTCTCCTTAAATTAGGTCGCCAATCCATTCCACGCCAAATTGCGTTCGTTTGGTGTGAAAAAGCCTTACTCACGCTGAGCGTCAGCATGTCTACCTCTGCGTCAACTACTCGTAGATAATCATTGCACAAGGTCTCAAACGCTGACGTACGAGTTGACGATGAAACATCGCTACGCTAACGAACAACATATTTCAAGTGTTTGAATCTCACCTTCGCTTCTTCTCTTCTGCCTCTTCGACCAACTTCTTGCGTCCAGCAATATCTTCATCAGATGCAAAATCTTCTGTTTTGTCCAACTGCGTGTTCTACAGAGAAGTAATAATGTATTTTAGGAACGACAATTGCCACGTTTTTATTCGTACCAAATGTCTAATCCCCGAAATGAAGTAAATGTTGCTTTCCTAAGATACGTACGAATTTATGCAAGAAGTTACAAGTTCAAAAGTTATTGCCCGAACAGACAGACACACAGGCAGGCCGACAGAAACACATACAGACGGACGGTCAAACAGACCCGAATGAAATTACTACTTATCTGCGCGAGGATGAACAACCGACAGCTCTCAAGTGTCGGGACATCCTGTCCGAAATATCTCTTAACCCCGGATTAGAAGACTACGCTGCCCCTAGACGAACCAGCAAATAGATGACAGCTGAATGCCTCTCACCTTTACTCCAATAGTGTCTCCATCTTTGATGTAAAATGGGGCTTGTCTAATATTTGTTCGTCCTCCTTTTTTCTTGCCGCCTTTTCCACCCTTACCAGACTTCTATGAAAGAACAGGAATAAATAATTAACTAATTGTGACTCGTTTCAGAAACTAGAATTGGGCAGTGGCATATTTCTCTTCTGTTGTTCCTCCTTCGAGCTACATCACCACTAGCTATTCCTTTGGCCAGCTACCTCCATGTTACAGTTATGGCACGTTCACACTGCATGGGAGCGGAACTGGGAATGGGATTGGGAGCAATGGGTTACTACAGAACTGTTCACACTGCACCAGGGCCGGGAACGGGACCAGACCCATTGTATCCTATTGTGCCTGCCCAATTCCCTGTACCTGTCCCGTTTCCGTGCAGTGTGAACGTGCCATTACTCCTTTGGCCGGTTGTCTCCATTTTAAGGCCCCTTTAGACAGTCACTACACTTACAATTGTTGACTTCTCTCTAACTGTAATCAACGCTTTGCACTTACAAAAGTTGTTTCTACTCTGGGTTCGCCATTAGGAGTCTTTAATGTTCTAGATTTAAGGACCAATTCTTGGTTTCAGAAACAGTTCAGGTCACATCAGTTCGTATTGAGTTCCCGGAAATGTGTTTTGTTAGGTCACAGAAATTTGCCACATATTTAAAGCTTCCCTTTGTTCACAATAAAACAAAGCGGAAACTGACCGTATTTTTCCTCCAATGGCTGTTGCGTTGACAACAATACGTTTAAATTTGTAAGTGACCGGATTATTTGTCTGACCTAATTTTTAAATTTGGCAACGCTACATTCCAGGTGTCAATCGAATGAAACTCGGTGAGATTAAGCAAAACAACCCATGGAAAACAGATCATCAGTTATGCACAAAACTACATCAGTGGTGTATGGAGAGAGGGGTCCATAGTGATGGGGACGAGGTCAGAGGGTTTCCTTGCAGATGACAATTTCACAAACTCTAGTAAAGAAACTTACAGCAACGTATCTCAGTTTTAGTGTCATTACCGACCACGTATACTTTCACTTTGATTACCTTATTTTTCACTTTAATACATACATTACAAGAGTGGCCATGGTAGGAAAAAACATAGTATCGACAAAGCCTCCCTCACGCTACCTAAGCGTGGTTGCAACCTTCTTAATTAGATCACAATGTATCATTCAGAAAAGCTTTATTGTTGTAATTAGACATAACCAAACTATCTAAACTATCTTTCGTAAGTTCTTCATTGGGAAAATACACGGAAAACACTTCGTGGGATTGCAAAAAAATAACGAAGAACATTAATCGACAGCGGAAGCGATGCGAACAGTCATGTTGACCGTACATGCACCGAGCACAGCGTACAGCCAGTTGTTCTGGAGCGAATCCTCGAACTTGTCACAATCTATGGCGGAGTCACGTGTCTTTATTGTACATGACAAGGCTATATTTACCTCTGCTAATTTCCTAAAGTATCCGACTTAAATAGATCTTATTACGTTGGAGATAATTATTGCTACTTTCGCTATCTCGAGCGATGCTCTGGCTAGTTGTGAATCAAAAATTCTAGACTAAAGATTTTATCTTCTCATTTGTTTCCTTCCAATTCCCCGAATTACAGAAAAAGCGTTTCTTAATGAGGCGAACTGATAATAGATTCTTCTGTTGTATTTGTTCTCAAGTTTCGAAACTTCGTAGAAAAGGAAAACAGTCAGACTATCCTGGCTTAACTATTTAGGGAATCACTTGGGCACTTAAAAACTGTACATTCGTCAGAGGGTTTAAACTTATTGCATCGAAGGTATAAATCCTTATTCTAACACGCCCGGGCCTTTTGTGTTGTCTCAGACCAAGATTTTTCAACGCTGATTGTCTGAGTCAACCCAGACCTGGTTTCTTTGGTGCCTTAAAAGGAAAATTCCCCTGAAAGTATCAGTCAGATGAGCCTCATCGTTGGCCAAAGAATTACTTACATTATTGTCTATTTTTTGGCCAAAAAGGCAAGTTTCCCTTGATTTTTTAGCTTATTCGGACGTGTTAGAATAGGAACAATCACCTCGTAGTCGGGCAGGGTGCCTGCAGACCTCGGTCAGGGCTTTGCCACACCATCCCTTGGTCTATGTCTTTGACACAGACCGCGCGCTGGGTGGCATCCCTGACCTTGGTCTGCAGGCACCCTGCCCGACTATGAGGTGATTGTTCCTGAAGCACATAATCAAAAAAGCAGCCACCGATTTGGAATACGGATGATGCCCTTGAGCTTGAGTATTTCTGGCTCACCTTTGGTGCTACATCCACTTAACATGTTGACTACAAGTGACTGATTGTAAAATTACCTAACTGCGTGAATGTGTAACCACCAATACTCCACGCGCTAGATAGAACAATATGTTTTCCTCCATAAATAGTTTCGCTTTTCGTCTTGTAAGGTCAAATGCCAATTAATGGAATGACACTCCACTGTTAAAATGCCACGTTAATGTCACTGATGATTTTCACACAAAATCCCGCCATGTTTACGACAGGATAATTAAGTTATGAACTTTATTTGGCATTTCTCTGCAAAACGCGAAGTTAAGTTCAATTTGTAATTCTGTTCATTGTCAGGAGGAATAAAACGTGTTACTTCAACTTTGATATCCTTGAAAATGACAACTGAACTTTTGAACAAAAGTTCCGCGATGCCGTGGAGTATAATTCGTGTTGCCCTTTTTCTAATCGTTTGTAAAAGAGCGAGTGTCAGTGTGAGTACAGTGACATTCTCCTAATAAGAGACAGTCTCCTAATAAATATTCTCGTTTAATTATTTTGGGTCCCTACAAATAGAACTATTGTCCAATTTCCTTTTATAAAAGTCGAATTTCTTAAAGAAGAGCCACAAAAGGAATATGCAGAGAAATGATATCGAAACAACTATAAATATGTGTAGTTACATTTGTTTGTTTGGTGCAATCACTGTGGCTGTGAATTTGTCAGTACAGCAGAGACTCTGTGTTCTAGTTTTTTTTTGGATCAATGGTTTTTCAGTCGATTCGAGCATTGTGGAATGTAATACTAACTTAATTCAGCATCCTGTCAGAACACTCACAAAGAGGTAAAGGCCACACTGAAGCTTCTTTACCAGGTGAGCTGCTCACGGTGCTAAAACGGGAATCTAAAACCGATTCTAGAACCAACAGAATTATCCCGCGGTAAATTCCACAACACAGATACTGTTTCTTATTTCTGAAATGCATATTTTTTCTGTGAAAACGGAACAAGACTTTCAGCAAAAATATTCGAGAAAAATGCACACGTGGCAAATTTGCGAGATGAAACGTAATATTTTCAAGATATCCTGATGCACACTCATCCTTGCCTCATTTCAGATCAATGTTAGAAGCGAAACCAATGGTAGATTCCATAAAACAGGAAGGCACAGACCTGGTCGTTGTTAAGGTGTTTTATCACGATCCATTCGTACTTGTCCGGCAGGTGTTTGGCTATGATCGTGTGTTCGACGGCTTGACCGAGGTGCTCGGCCACGCGGTGCCGAAGAGACAGCGGTGTCGGGCCTCCTCCGCTTTCGCTGTCCCATACTAATTCCTCGGCTGGGAGGTAGGAGCTACTCCCTGGGATCCTTTGCTTCGCCTGCAGCACAATCTGACTGGCACTAAAAATAAAAGAACATAACTGTTGTTACTGACATACAGACATACAGGAAAGTTTGAAGTTCTACTTGTTTACACGTAACGTAACCGTGTCCGTCTGTCCGTCATAGTGCCCGCCGAAGTTTAAATTTGGTTCTGTGGCAATAGGTGGAAGTGTTTACACTGTGTTCAGAAAATGGGATAAATGGATTCCTTACTCATCTTATTCTGTTTGTCAAAATAACCATCGGCATTGACACAATGTTTGACTGCAACAGAAAGGTTCGCGCCTTTCATCTGTCCTACGGGTGACTCGTAGAGTCACCTTTGATTGGATCTTGGTTGTGTTCATTCTCGTGTGTTATACAGTTAGTGGTGCACCACAACTCAAAACTAGATCGCAAGTAATGCACTTC
>JBCAUG010514195.1:0-15064 GCA_038406175.1 Haplosyllis leylae | reverse complement strand
TCACCGTCAAGTTTTATAATTGTGCCAATGGTGACGGGCTGTCTGACAGGCAGAATGGGTCTGGAACCCATTTTGCCTGACAGACGGTCCGTTACCATTAAACTTTTGTAGGTGACGGTGTCATTACGTGTAAACAGCCCTTAAAGGTCCATTTAGACCCTATTCACACTGAGCGAGAGCGTTGTCGCAGGCATTGCCGCTTGGAAAATGGGATCCATTTGCGAGTGGCAACTCTAGTGGCATTACTGAACCGAATTCAACAGGAACAGTCGATTAACGGGAATTGTGCAGAAAATCCTAAATTGTCCAAATTCATTTCTGATAGAATCCCATCATCTCAACTTTTCTGCATAATCTCGAACTATGGAGTCGTTGAATTCAAAGCCGTGTCGGAGAATAGAATTGTACATTATTGTGTCTTGGTCTTTCGCACGAAAGACTTCTGTGAAGGAAAACATGATACTGACAATTCTCTTGTCATCGCCCGTCAAAATGTGCCAATCAGGTCCATTCTTACTAATTTCACACTGGGTTCATGAAAGGATTTTTACGTCGACCTTTAGCTGATTGGCTCCAAAGAAATGATAGGGAAAACCTGTTTCGGTTCGCGACCCACAGCCCAAACTTCCAAGTCAGATTTCCCACGTTCAATTCAAGAAAATTTTATCTAAACGAAAAAATGCAACATTGCCTTCCAATTTCGTGAAAATATAGAATGTTTCAGAGTCTTTGAAGTGAATCCAACCAAAACATGATTGCTTAGTATAACATGTACAATACATGCATGTATGATACACGACACGGTACAAAACCTAGTGCACACTGTTGTTATCTACTGACAATCGTGGACAAACTAGGACATCAACAACATGTTGCTCATAAAATAGAGCACAAAAAGAAAAAGTTTTCGTTTCAACAAAGAAACTACCAAGTTAAATTGACCAGTGTTTTTCTGTCATGCTTTTTGTTTAGTTCTTTGTTTATTTTTTGTTTTCATTTCCGTTTGAATAAACACATCAGAAAATAAAAATAAAATAAAACAAAATGGACAGCAACAAGTTGGGAAGTCATTGGTGATTTGCCATTTCAATCTGATCCATTTAAATATCTACAATGCATTATTTACTGTCACTGCTCACAACAACCCTGTTCCACTGCATGAACGGGGTCACGTGTTTCCGGTTAATGGAGTAACAAAATTTTTTTTTGTTGCGGCATTTTAGTGCAAATTACTGTGTTACTATCGGATAGTCGCCAGCTGTGGTTGGGTTATGAGTTTTAATACTTATCCTAGACTGAGATAGACAGTTTTTGCTTGGCGGTGGTTGAGTGTATCTGTTGCAATAAGGGATTACACCCCAGTGACGGTTACAGAGCCTGCCTTTTTTCCACGTGTTCCACGTTATCGCCTGTTCACTACTGTTGGTGATCGAGTATAGCACTTGTTGTGGCTGATCTGCATTGTAAATGAATCAACAAACAGGGAGTCAACCCCCTGCTAAACATTCTAGAACACTTACAGGATATGATAGTGGTATTACGACATTTGTGACACCTGTGTCTCAACCAAGAGGTCCTAATAGATCTATACCATTCACTGTCAGTTTGCCATCATCTGCGAGTGCATTGACGGTGGTTAATCTGCCATTTACGGATACTACTACTACAGCATCTAACACGCAGGTTTATAGAATTAATAATAACTGTAAGTTGGTACCGGTAACGGGTGCTCAGACTTCATCTACTAAAGTGCAACAGACAAGTATGGGGAAACCTCAGATTGTTAAAACCAAAAAGCAAGCTACAAAGAAAGATGTGGACAAAGAGAACGCAGAAGAGACTGAGACTCCGGAGACCACTGAGACTCCCTCTCCTCCCCCGCCATTGCCGACTTCTGGTCCGACTGATCCCATTGCCACTCAGGTAATTGATCACTTCTCTTCTCATTGGGAGACTTTCAAGGCGGGCTTCGCAGCGGATGTGGTGAAGATAAACCAAACTTTATATGATGGTGGGAAAGGCTTGGTGAATAAAGTGGCTACTTTAGCCAAGGATGTAAAAGAAATAAAAGACGGTAAAGAGGGTCAAAAAGGTCTCGCGGATACCCTTGAAACTTTTGAAACTAGGCTTGCAGCGATTGAAACTACGACAGGACCACTGGGAGCAGGATCTACCAGCAGTGAAGGAGTGGTACCTCAAGCTTATCAGGACCGCTTAACAGAGTTAGAACAGAAATATGAAACATTGGGTGCTACAGTGCGTCAGATCGGAGCCTCGGATGCGGAGGGTAGGTTCAGATTTACTCATGATGATTTTATAGATGTCCAGGATGAGGCTTATACTAACTCTAGATGTATGGAAACTGTCACTGGTTTTGTACATCTGATGGGTAAACAGATGAAATCCTTAGATCATCGCACCACAATGAATGCTGCAAAATTGATGAAAAATATGCTGATCTTTGGTGGAGTGCGATGTTATAATGGGGAACCCCCCTTGGAATCGATTAAGATCTTTCTCAAAAACTTGTTGAAATTGGTGCCCGAACAGCAGGACATAATAGATGTGGAACGCCTTGGGAAAGGACACACCAAAAGAGTAGGTGACAGAGATATTAATTTCCCCCCTCCTGTGAAGGTACAATGCTCTGAGTATTTTGCAAGTAAAGTGATGCGTAATGTGTACCAGCTGAAAGGCAAAAGAGATGAACCAGGAGGTTTCAGTTACTACGTGAAAAGAAATAAGCCAGAGAGCCATAGGGCATTATGGGATAAACATGCTGATGAAATTCGAGGTTATAAGAAAAGGAATGCCAATGCCACAGATGATGAACAAAAAACAGAATTTCATTTTAATGGATCGCACTTAGTGGTCAACGGAGAAGTTATCGAGGAGGATATTGTTCCTCCCACCTTCCTGGAAATGATGCAGGTCTTGGACGATCTTGATCGTCGGATCATGGACGTTACTCTTTCTAGCACTCTGCCTAAAGATCTGCAGAAATCTTGTTTCCAGGCTTTTGGATTAAATATCAATAAGAAAGAGGATGTGGATCTGGCTTATATGCGTGTTCGACGAATCAACAGGTATGCTGATCACCTAATGGTTGCATACCGTATTAAGGATGGACAGAATGTAATACAAGGATGTGCTCACGATGGTGAATATTATGGGGATCAGGAAACTCCCCGTGCTATTAAGAAATATCAAGGGGTGAATGTTGCTGTCTTTGTGGCTCGTGAATATGGAGGAATTCCACTTGGAAAGGCACGTTTTAATGTTATTAGAGAGTTAGTAGCAGAGGTCCTGGAGGAAATCAGCCCGGAGAAGTTTGAAATGCCTTTGCCTCAAAGAAACACTTCCCCGAAAAAATGTAATCGAAATAGAGCTCATCGTGGAGCTGCCTTCAGAGGGCGTGGAGGTGGACGTGGTGGTCATGGTGCAGGTGGGAATAGGAACCCGGGTCGAGGTGTGCGTGGTGAAGATAATAGGAGGGAAGAAGCTTCCGAACTGGAATCCGAGGGTGATTCTGGAAATGAGGAGCAGGAGTTTCAGAATACAGCGGATGCGGTGACACCATAAAGAAACATTTTTAATTTCTCATTGACTATGATGTTTGCACTGAAATTGTTGCCTGAAATCATATGTGACCTTTTGTATTAGAATTTATTACAAATTAGCCTGTTTTCACTCCAGTATTTCCCTACTCAGTAATTGTTTATACTTTTGCTGTGCGTAGGGTAGTCATCTCGAAAAAATGTTTTAAGTTTTGTTTTATGCTAATGTATATTGATAATTATTTTTTTTCTGTTGAATTTTTGGCAAACTATCTATTGATACGCAATATTGTCTATCTGTACATACGTTTACAGTTTTCCTTGGGGATTACGTGGCATGTAAATGGCAGAGGGGTGTTCAAATTATAAATGAATAACAGTATTATACGGCTGGTGGATCTTAATGTAAATGGCCTGTGCACCACTAAACGCCGAGATGATTTTTGTAAAAAATATTTGTACCCTCATTTTGGACCTATACCAGATATAATCTGCTTACAGGAAACATATACGACCAGTGAGTTGGAGAAGTCATTGCGGGCACAGTTTCAATTTGATTTGTTTTTTCAACATGGGACACAGGATGGTACCCAGAGGCGGGGGGGTGTGTTCTTATTGGTTTTAATAGATTGTTAAGATATTCTATGACAGATCAGGCCGGTTTTTCAGACAATGGTAGTTATGTGCTGGTGTTACATGGTAATATTATGGAAGTGGAAGTTACAATAGCGTGTGTGTATGTTCAGCCAGCAGCAACTGTGCCTGAGAGAGTAGCTTTCTTTGATCGAGTTCAGGAAACTATTGAGTCCTTTGGTTGCCCTAATATTATTTGCTGTGGTGATTTTAATGCAATTTTGGATCCAAATATGGATAGTACCGGGCCGCTGCACCCGCAATATATTAATAATAATTATAGAGCCCTCACGGCCTTTGTTGATCGTATGGAATTAATAGATGTATACAGGGTACTTAATCCTACTAGTCATAGAGTTACTAGGTTTAATAGAGATAGAGCCACTGGAAAGAGATTAGATTTTTTTCTGGTATCTGGTTTTTTCCTAAACATGGTGGAGGAGGTATCAATCCTACCCAGAGATATGTCGGATCATTGTGCAGTTCAAATGGTAGTCAAAATGGATCGGAATGAGAAGGGTAAAGGATATTGGAAATTCCCCGACCCACTCTTACAAAACACAAAGTTTGTTCAACATATGTGTAGTAAGTTTAAAGAGATTCGACAGGATAATAGTGAGAGTGATCCAGCACTATTACTTGACACAGCTAAATGCTGTGCCACGGGTGAGACTATGAGGTTTCTGAAGTGGGATGGGATTCAAGATAAGGTTAAAAATGAGGAGTTTCAAGCACGACTGTCAAGGTTATACTACAACAGGGATCATGCAGGTTGTAAAGAATTAATTGATGTATATAGTAGGCAAATAATAGAGGTTACAGCAGAATGGGATCAATTTATAGAGAAGGTACATAAGAAACGCCTTGAGTTTAACTTAGGACAGAAGAGACAGGAGTCTGAAAAGGCTTCAAAATATTTTTTACATCGTTTTAATGCAATTCCAGGTAGTACCACAATGTTGTACAACGGCAGAGGGGAGGAATGTAGGGATGATGCTAGTATATTGGAAGTTCAACAAGGCTTCTTTACACAGCTGTACAACATGGAGTTACCTGTGTGTGATACTCCTTATGCATTTATTCCGGAGGTGGGATCCCCGCCTCTGATTGATGACTTGAGCCAACAGTTACTAGGAGAGGATCTTACCATTGAAGAATTGTATGAAGCATTAAAAGGCATGAAAAAGGGTAAGGCCCCGGGCATGGATGGTCTTACTGTGGCCTTCTATAAAACCTTTTGGGAAGAGCTTAAGGATTTGGTTTTTGCTAGTGTACAATATGCTTTTGCCAAGGGTCAATTCTCTATATCCCAGAGGAGAGGAGTAATTAAATTACTCCCAAAGAAAAATAAGAATCCCCATTTTGTGAAAAATATGCGTCCTATTACCCTTTTACCGGTGGATTTGAAAATAGTTGCGTGGGCTTTGGCCCTGAGACTAAAAACAGTGATGGACGAGCTTGTTCATTCGGATCAACAGGCTTTCATTAAAGGAAGGTACCTTGGAAACAGTATGTTGGATCAGGATGAGGATTTTCTTGCAATCTCCTTAGATATTGAGAAGGCTTTTGATGGTGTGTCATGGGGATTTATGTATAAGTTATTGGAGCGATGGGGAGTGCCTGAGTCATTTATCACGTGGATTAAAATCATGAATAATGGTCGAGAGTTACGTTTATTCAATAATGGACATGTGTCAGCACCGATAACAGTTAGAAACGGCATCACGCAGGGGGACCCCCTTAGCCCATTGTTATTTATTCTTTGTATGGAATCGCTGGCCAGGGTAGTGAGAAATAATCCTGAGATTAGGGGGGCAACCATACATGACACAGAAAAGAAAATTGGATTGATTGCAGACGATACTTTAGTAGTTATTGCAGCAAGAGCGTCGTGCTTTGAAGAAACAGTAAAAGTGCTACACGCGTTTGAAAGAGTGTCTGGTCTGAAAGTTAATTTTGATAAGTCAGTTATATGTAGGCTAGGGGAAGGAAATTATGTAAATTTTATGGCAGAGGTCCCAAATGAATTTGTTTGGCTTCCCAGAGGGGAAACATTTAGGTACCTAGGAGCAAATTTTATGATAGATGAGAAGGGTGTCCTACAAGAACGATTTAATTTTGAATGGTCTGAATCATTTATTAATGATGCAATAAAAACCCTAAGGTATAGTTGTCCATCCCTTCTAGGCAAAATTGTTATTTTGAAAACATTGGTACTCTCTCGCTTGGTTTATAAGTTTTCTGTGTTGCCTACCCCCCATAAAAGTTTTTTGGATCAGGTGATTAAATCGTGTTATAAATTCTTGTGGAGTGGTGGCAGGGCTCGTATATCAAAAGCAACAATGGAGCTGGACATTCCAGTGGGCAGATTCTGTATGGTTAATGTGAGACTACAGGAACAGAGCTTAAAATTTACATGGATCTAACGCCTGCTGGATAATGCAACCACAATACATTTCTGGCAACTTCAATTGGAACAGGCATTTGTAATACTGTTATCTCTCTTTTTTAAATGTAATATTCACAGATTTCGGAGTCAGGCTTTCCTGAGGGCAGGCTATCATATTCCTGTCTTCTGGAAAGAACTAATCGCCAGTTGGTGTGGATTCAATTATGTGTCTCCTAAAGATAATGATGTGTCGGAGAATGTTATTCTTTCTTTGCAAATATGTTATAATTCAGTGTACATGTACAGTATTCCTCAGATGCATATGTTGTATGCGCAACTGCCAGCAGTTAATGTTTTTACTATTCAAGATTTCTTAATTAATCATGATCAACTGGCAGACAACCCAGGAATTCAATGGATTAGGAGGCAAATCCCGGTCCAGTGGCAACTTATAAACCCACACCAGAAATTACAACAAACTCTTGAACATGGTATTGTGACGCAAAAGTGGACTGTGAGACAGATTTACCAGTTTTGCAGAGACAAATCACAGCACGTCCCTACAGCAGTGACATCCTGGGGCCGGGATCTCGCTAATCCAATATCATTAGATCTATGGAGACATGCATGTTCTAATGTGTTATTAATTAAAGATGTGCGGCTTCGTGCCTTTGCCTTAACTTTTATTAATAGGGGTTTTACTATGTGTAATCAGTTGTCAAAGTTTACTGATGTGTCTGAGCTTTGTAGATTGTGTAGACGAGTGCCGGAGACTTTTGTTCATGCTTTCTGGGAATGTGAAAGCATACAACATGCTCTTAAAGAATTATTCAAGTTTTGTGAAGACTGCATGGCCATAGCTCCGGAACTCTTGTCTAGGGATGTTTTTTTGCTTTCGACATTGGCAAATGCGACAGTAATGCATGTATTTACTTTATTTAAACGCTATATATTAACTGAAATTATTGCAGCTCAGACAGGTCGGGATTCGATTGCCTTTAAGGGCTTTTTGTTATATTTGAGAGCCTTTATCAGGAATGATAGGAAACGCGCTCAGTACACCAATCAGGATAGACAGTTTCGTCGACTGTGGGGTATCCTAGCTGATGAGAGCTTTTATTCCGAATGGTATCAACTGTAAGATCTGCACCAGCCAATACAATGTAGTAGAATATTTCATTCCCCCTTCTACCATGTCCTCATTCTCCATACATATCTTTTCTAGAATGGTTGAATGAAAGTTTCAATTCATATATCTATGTACGAAAATGATTATTAGTTGCTATTTTGTCTTTTTTAAGTGTCAATAAATGGTATGTTCCACTGCATGAACAACCTGATTGAACTGAATCCATGTGTTGTTTGCATGTATATCACGTCACAAATACCTGCGTTGTACATGTGACGTCACTGAAACTTGAGTTGCGTCTTACCTGTTGAAAGTGACGTCATTGTTGGAAAGTAATCCCTGTTCTTCCTCGCTGTGCGTCATGGTTCCTGGTTAATCCCCATTTAATCCTGACAGCTAATGTTGTTGATGTGTAATAAACGTTTAATAAGAACCGTGACTTTCAACTTTTACTTGAAGAGTGCATGAACTTGTGAATAATGTTCCAAGTAGAGTGCGTTGGCAAATAGCACTGTCCCACTTTGTGTTTTATATTGTTGAAGACCTTGGACTTAACTCTCTCAGGGCGTTTTTACTTCTGATGTTTTGTGATCCAAAAGCGAAGATTTCCACGGCCATGTAAAGTCCTTATTTACTGAAGGAATCGCTGTGTTTTTTATCTGTTTGTTTGTTGTTGTTTTTTGGGGGGTTTTGGTGACTCATTGCTATCTTTCCTTGTGAAATGAAGTATAAAAATCAACATTGCAGTACCTAGTACTTTGAAGGTGATGAATATTACTTTCAAATTTGTGTGTCAAAAGAGTAGCTAAAGAAAATAGACACAGAAATTATTAGTTATTGAAAACGTAGCAGTCCATTTCTCGAAGTGTCTTGACAGGCCTACAAGCTACAAAGAAAATTGTTCCTGTGGCCCACAGGTAAAAATAATCCACAAAAATAATAAATATTTTCCAGGTGCGAAAATTGGTTTTAATCTCTATGTAGATAAACACACGACACCAAAGTGTTCTAATTCTAAGCGGCAGAATTGTGAGATATTGATAATCTCTTATCTATTGTGTTGTATGCTATTTATTGTATCATCAAACAATTATAGAAATGCTTCTTTCTAATAATACTGTTGTGTGTGATATATGATGGACAGAGTGGACAGTTTGAAATTAATACATTTCACTAATACCCGTTCTTATGTTTTCCCTAATAATTTAGTTTTTAAAATATGCCTATACGCTTATCACTTCTGTGTATTATTTGTTCAGATATTTACATTTTTAAAATTATATTTAGTTTTTTAAAAACTTTTGAAAAAGTAAAAATTTTAAAATTGATTGCAGATGAGGTCAATTAAACTTAAATCAATTTGAATTAAGTTCATTTAACAGACAATTAAACTTAAATCAATTTGAATTAAGTTCATTAAATGTTAATGAAGTTGATTCAACTTGAATGAGGTTTATCACCATTCATCTGCTATCATTTCGGACTCATTTGCGATCTGCTTATAGTATGCGATCCGCCGCGCTGAACCCCCCTGAATATCTTATTTTTCGTTTTAAAAATTAGGTGAATTTGTCTAATTACTTGAATCAGACGAATGTCTCATAGCAGATGAAATCTACTGTCCGTGAATTGTATTTTTTGACCCACAGTCAAATTATTATCTGCATGTTGAGTGTGGTAAATCATTCGAGTTATCCCGAAATGTTTTCACTGAATTCGCTATTTAATAGCATGGTTTCTGTAATGTTTTTGGGATAATAAAGGTTGGCTCACAATCAAATTTGGCTTTCAGTGCAGTATCTAACATTGACCCATTTCAAGTTACAATTGAAGTTAATGGCTAATTAGGATCACTACAGGCGAGAAAGCACGCAAGGGATCCACCCTGGCTTTGAAACCCATGGGAGACACGTCACCAAAACTCCAAAACTTTTTATTAAAAAGTTAATAGCTGATTTGTTACATAGTTTTTGTTTAGTTTAGTTTTTTTTTGGAAAAAAGTTGCCTTTTTGACATATGTATTTGAAATTTATTGTGAGCCCCTTACCCTAATATTTTGTATCATTCATATTCCCCCGAGTCCCTGTACATCTCTTCATGGCAATTTGCACGTTATCATGCCCCTCATATCTCTTGTACCTGTAATATGACTTTTACTCACCCTGCGGATACGGCCAATGCCATCACAAATTTTGATAATGGGAATTTTTTTCTTTTTTTGTAAATTTTTGAAAATGTATTTGGGAATGATCAAGCATCTAAAAATAATTATATTTTAAATTTGAACAAAACTCGGAATGCTGTTCGTAAATTTAGGACAATTCAAGAATCACAATTTCGAGCTTGTAAATTTTCCCGATTCTTGTGGAGATACTACAATTGTTGTATTGCATTTGTATGTTTCTAGTTTAAATTCCCCACTGACTGTAAACATTGTTCAGGAGGAAACATATTTTTGCCAAGTTTTGTTTCTGGAAATTAGTCTCTAACAAAGTTCGTATCCGCAGTGTGTTACTGATCATACGAACCATACCTCTAGTGCCCTTTGTGCTTTCCATACTGTCCTAACGTCTGTGATGTCACAGCTAGTGTGCCTAGAGTGCGTACTTAATTTTCACGTTCATTAAATTGTAAATTAAGCCTAAGTATTATAAAACTGTAAAAAAAAACCTCCTTCCCCCACGCCTTTAAATCTTGCACACCTCACCCCCAAACCAATGTCTAAGCTTACCCTGAATGAGCCAGTAAAAATACTGAAGTTATCATTTTGCCCACTGTTACTTCGTACAGAGTAATGTGTTGATGAATATTGTCAATGAGCCTATACGGGAACACATAGAGACTCCTTGATATTGTAGAGCGAAGCAACAACTAAAGCTTCATGTGGTAAATAGCGATAACATTAAAGGTTTTAGTCTATAATGTATCATACGGAATTATACATTCCATGTAGAAAGTTGTTTTTTCGTATTTCATGACTTGAACCTTAAAATGGTAAGGCGGTCTAGCTACTTTTTAGTAGACAGTCAAATATGACTTTAGGCCGACCTGAGTTTCGTATCAAAAGCACATTATACGACCTGATTGCATATTAATATGTTGAGATCATATAACGAAAACTCGAATTATTATTATTATTATTATTATTATTATTATTATTATTATTATTATTATTATTATTATTATTATTCATGTGTGTATTTTATCAAATGAATTATGAATTACGTAGGTTATATATACGTAGGTATTTATTAAAAACATTGTCTGTGCTTTTCACAGGCATAAAGTATTGTAATGTTGAGAATCAAACACGCGGTATATTTTAGATCATTTGATATTTTCATGAGCTCTGTAAAATAGCCCACCTGGTAATTCTAATGTCTTACCCACTCAGCCAATCTGTCATTCCTTGCCAGCCTCAGATTTTCAGACCCTTATAAGTTATGCTCTATTGAATCTAGAAATTATCAAAGTCCAGAAAGTTCAATTTAAGAATCTTCTATTCAACACATGTCTGGGTGGCAGAGTGGAAAAGGCATCTGCCCTCCAGATGGTTGGTGTTGAGAGTTTGATTTCCACTGGAAACAACTTTATTTTTTACTGATTTTTAAACCCCTCGATGTTAATTTTGTACAAAAATGCCAGAAATGTCAAATTTGTGTTATTTAGTAAAGACTCGATTAAATTCATATATTTATTCAAGGCAGGATTGAAAACAAAGAATTCTGTTGGCAACAGTTTAACACCAAAATCTAAGTGGAATTCATGTCGAAGAAAGTTGTTCGTGCTCTAGATAAGTGTTGCCTGCAAATACCTGCAAAAATGCAAAGTGTACAGGATTAAATATTGGGTTGTGAAAAAACTTTCACCAGGTGGCTCGTTCGCTCCCTTCGCTGCCTGGGGGCGAAGGGGAGTAAAGCGTATTGTATACTAGGTTTTTTGGTCCCCACCACCTGTGGCAACATAAAGTTTGATTACAACATATAGTAGTTAGTTGTGCCCACCACCTGCAAATAGAACCATCATTCCATATACAGTCACCAAGTGACAAAAGGCTTCGTAGGTCCCCACCACGGGCCCAAAATTTCGGGGCAAAAACCGTGAATCAATCACCAAGGTGACTCTAACGAGCCACCAAATATTAGAAGCTGTCGAAATGTAACCAGTCAGTGTTGAGAATAGGTGTTGAGGTGTTTTATTCTGACTTTCTACGGAAATTTTTTTCATAATGCTTACACCTCAACTATGCGAACTTGTCGCAAACTGCTAACTCAACAAGACACCAAATGAAGACAGAGAGAATATTATTTGCCAAGATTCACAAAGTGATAATTTGAAATGTCATGTTGTTTAAAATATCAAGTTGTGTTCATTAGTTCAGAATGGTGACTCGCAAACAGGCCTAATTTACTTCCAATTTCAATTTTATTATGTTGTCAGCAATTTTTAGTTTTTTAGTGCAAAAACAAGCCCTGTGATGGACTGAGGTGGTCCAAGTAATAAGTCAAAATGTCGAAAATGTATCAATATGTGCCAATTGTCAAATATAAAAGTAACCGGTTGAATGTATATAATTGCGAGTGAAAGCAGCTAGATTCCCAATTTGAGTGGGTTCAGAATAACGTAATATCTGTAAGAGCTTTGTGGCAGCTTGTTGAAAGTTAAAGAAGTCAAATTTATAGTTCCATTAGTTAATCCATTAGCTCCTGTAAACATGTGTCAACAGCTTTGAGTAGCAATTGGGAGGAGATGAGTTGCACAAATGAGAACTGTGCATAGATGGCACTCTCACTTATTCATTAAGATGTTTTAATCTGTGTAACTCCAAATGAGTTTGTCTTTGTACCACCTTAGTGGAAGGGACTAGAGATGGATTCAATCCTGATTGGTCCCTTAAGGCAGACACTGGAGTGGCTGTTCCCCAACAGTCACTGAACCAGTGGGTGCTATATCCCAGTCAGTGGGGAAAGTAGAGAGACAGCAGGAATCCTTAGGGATGTTTGCTTGGCAGCCCATATAGGCTTAGGCAGCCCACGGCACCTTCCAGCAGACATACCTGGGACCACTGTACTCCAGACTTAGACTTCCCTGGAAAGACTGAAAACATGTCCAGTGGGGCCATTGGAATTGGTCACTAGACCTCCCCTACCAGGAGAAGTCTCAACACTGCAGGGGCACTTCCCACAAGAGTGCATATGCAGACCTGAGCAAGGGTACTCTGGAAACAGAGAGTTCCAGTGCTTCACAAAATACAGATGATTACCAAATGGTCATCTCTGTTCCTAATAGATACATACTGTCATGGAGAAGACACCAAGCATGGTTTCCAACAAGACAGTGTATCATAGGTTTAAAGTATTAGTCAAACATAACAACTCAACAAATTGTA
Source organism: Haplosyllis leylae (assembly GCA_038406175.1). Classification (NCBI taxonomy): domain Eukaryota; kingdom Metazoa; phylum Annelida; class Polychaeta; order Phyllodocida; family Syllidae; genus Haplosyllis; species Haplosyllis leylae. Next base: position 1,967 of record JBCAUG010514195.1, on the reverse strand, counting down.
GATATTGCAAGGACAAGGGCATTTGGAAATTTAGAATCTGTTGTTCCTGCTTGCGTGATAACCATCCTAGCCTGTGAGGTCATCTTAGAGACTAACGAAACATTAAGAGAAGTACTACCACTATACCACTAGATATAACAGTCTACAACCCAACCAACTAGGGCAGTTCTAGCCGACTGGGACAGTCACTTGGCAAGTTACTGAATTCACCACTTCCAAATACAAGATCATCCTACCTTTACTGAGAACGCCTTTTTACAAGTAATAACACCATCATCCTCTGTCCGTTGTTGAAAATTCCATCCTGAAATGATGCATCCGAATTTTTTCTAGATTGTCACAAACAAGTTAAAGATTTGCACGACCAATCAGCAAATTTATTCCAACCCTTTTGGAAAACAGAATAATGCGTGATCGCAACTCTGGTCTAATTTGAAGATTACTAACATCATTTCACACAATTTTTTTAATTGAAGACCTTGACTTAAGGTCATACAGACAAGTCATGCAGATAGTCCTGTAAGTGCAACAATGCCACGGTGTTAAAGGGGGATTCTATTGTTCCTGACTACACTTCTATCTGGCTCGTTTAAGGGTGTTATTCGTAACAGTATACTTTGGAAGTAATACAAAACGTGTATTGTTTTTTATCTGCATATTAATTTATTTTTCTCTTCCCACCTTCCTTCAGCAACAAGGATATTCCTAAATATACACAAGAATAGACATGGCAATTTAGGAAAAGGTGAACAAGTCCCGATGCATGATGTTCCTTTATGTTGTTCATGTGAATTCGTGTCCTTCCAAAGGATTTGACAGCCAAAAGTGCGATTATTTCTAGTAATGAGTATTAATTTCAATACTACCACAGTGTGAACATCAGCACCTGTTACCATGATACCCATTTTTCTGTTACCATTGTTATTATAATCGGATGCAGAATCCATTCCAGTTCTTTTGTCGTTGCCGTCGCAGTGTGAACAAACCTTAAGGATCACTCCTCGTGTTAAACGACAGAAAGATCTTTTAAGTCAATGTATGTTCTGTAATTAAGGTTCAGATGAAGCAAAACGGGAAAGAAGACATCTCCCAAATTATGTGATAAAACGCCCTCAATTAACGATATAAAATATACATCAAAAATGAAATAGACCTATTTACTATTTATACCATTAATGAGGAAAAAATTCGAAAATTACGGTTTATCACCCAGCAATAGTTCGCTAAGATAAAAAGATTGTTATCATAAATTGTTTGTTGCCCAACTGTTCATTTCCCTCCAAATATCGGTAATACTGCTTTGCTGGTTTGTAGTAATTGCTGAACCAATTGTCCAGGACATTTTCTCTCCTGTGACCGGAACACATTAAAACACAATCGGAACAGACATTTAGTTGACTTGAATTCAAAGAAGACAGTTACTTTCTGTATTGGAATAATCACAGTAATCTTTTGCGAATGCCGCGCGTGTGGTTGGATGTCTTTTTCAAAAGCAATTTGAATTTCTCCAAAATGTGATGAATACAATTGGATGTCTGCGTGGAAGTCGCTTACTAAAATAGGTAGAATTTCATGTTATTATTTTTATGGTCCATTCAGACCGGCTTTTTTCTCAACTATTGCGAATGCGATTGTGATTTATCCACACACGTGTTTGTAATAAAATCGTAAAAGTGGGTACACAACCCATTCTTGAACCTAATCACAAGCATCCATAGGGTACAGTCCACGCAATAGTTTAGGTTGAGAACAAAATCGGTGTGAATGGACCATAAACTGAAGTGCTGGTGGTGGTGGTTGCCTTTGCAATTTTTAAGAACGTTTGATTCACCATGCATAAGGGTCGTGGTAACTTAGTCGGTTTAGGCACCATAATGTAGGAGTCAACTTAAAAATAGCCCTGTGACGGGCTGAGGTGGTTTAAGTTTAAGTTAAATGTGTCAAAATGTCAAAAGATGTCAAGTTGT
>JBCAUG010514085.1:0-15064 GCA_038406175.1 Haplosyllis leylae | reverse complement strand
CACCTGTTAAACGTATGGATCTTGTCATTCCTTTGCCTAAACCTGTATATTTTCTGCCCAAATAGCCACATTGTGGTTTGTCTTTAATTCTGGTAAATATTTGGGAACCTGGCTCACCCCAGGGATTTCAGTCTTTCTACTTGGTATGGTCCAAATTTCAGTTAGCCTCTTCAGTTCAAATTAAGAAATAGTCAAGGAAGCATGCAACAAATAATGACAGGATAGATCTCTGAAAATTTGAGGGAAATTCAGTTAAAAATCAGGTATTTCATGTCTTTTCTTGCTTATTTTGGTCAGATTTCAGTCAGATTTTGTAGTGTCTTAAACATCCAGGCAATCTAAAGGAAATATTGGTATTTTTAACAGATTTTGGTTGCATCTCTTTGTCGTATCATTTGGAGTGTCATACAGTCTAATCTGCATCTCTGGTCATACAAGCAAGCTTTTCAAGGTAGAAATAACCAAAAAATCACAGATTTTGTGGTATTTTTGAGTATTTTGTGTCAGATTGGCTTGTTCTTGACCAGGGAGTTGTAGTATCATAATCTGATCTAATTCTCTCTTTCTTTTGGTCATTTACAGTCATGCCTGGGGTCTCCTTCTGTGGTGTACTCCGGGGCTCGCAACCTGCCTGCAGGTGGAACCTGGTCTCTGGGGAGGTGAGGATCTTGGTTAATTTTTGTGGTAGACTTGTTCACATGGTAAAACAGTCAAATCTTAGTATTTCCAAGTATTTCAAGGTTAATTTAATTGTTGTAGTATATTTTCAGGTTTTGCTATATTAGATTCACATCTGGTAACCTGGAAATGTGAATTTTAACAAGCTGTGCATGTTTGTGTGTGTGTGTGAGGCTGTGTGCCAGCTGTGTGAAAGGTCTCAATAGTCCCTGAATGTTTGCAGCATTCAATAGTATTTTTCATTGTATTTTACAGTTAATTTAGGTCCAGCAGAGGGAAGGGCAAAATTGGGGTATTTTTCCAAATTTCTGACTTAGTCATTCCAATCATATGTTTTGTTAAAGTAAATGCAATAAATAATCAAGCCTATCAAGGTATTTCACTAGTTTCTTATTTTGTTACATCTTGTTGATATCAGTGACAATCCAGGAAGGACTTGGATCCCTATTTTTGGCTCAGACACGGTTTTGAATGCCATGGAGCAGTCAGCCAGGTCTTTGAGTGTTTACACACTGACCAAATCTTGATAATCCATCTGTAAAAATAGTGAGAGATGTAGATCTAGATGTACTTCAAGATGTACTTTGTGTTTGGTACATTTTAAATAAATATTTATTAAAATTATTTGAAATGATTTATGAGAATTAAGTGGCGGTGGTCCAGTTGATATTTCACAATATTTATTTGTTAAGGAAGTATTACAGTAGAATATTTTGTTTCTGTTTTGATTTACACACTACATACAAGCAGACAAGGTGAAGGAGTGATTCAGTAAAATATAAAGTGGACCACAACTAAAGATCTACATCTACGAGAAAACATAACAAGAAACATTTTCTACATGGATTGCTGGTTGCTCTGTGTGCTCATAAATCTATGTAAGGTTTGGTGATGGTCCAGTTTATATTTTACAGGAGTCTGAGTTTGTGAGGGAAAACGTGTTGATTTATTCAAAGGAGAGGTATTGGTCCACTTTACAGGTCCATGAAAAAGCATCAAGGAATTGTTTCCAACATTAAATGAGCCAGTGTGCAAGAAAACATAAAAATGGAATGCTTGGCTTGACTCCTCCTTCTAGATCTAGTTTGTAAACAGTGCCCAAAAATTATAATATCACTCAGAGGCAAAACCAAGTAGATCTATGAACATTGACATGACAGCGCTCAGATGAAAACTGGACAATATTGATAAAAAAAGAATAAGTAAATGTTAGGAAGTGTTTCCTTAATAATTGGTTTGGTTTGGGTACAAGTGGTTCCGTTTGGAAACATGCTTATAAAAGTGATTCGGTTTACCAACAACGCAAAAATTCTAGATCTAGCTTGTAAACAGCACCACCCAAAAATTATTATATCGCTCAGCGGCAAAACCATTGTATTTTTATTTAGTAGAAGAACCAGTTAATATGTTGAAATATTAAAGTTGAGTATTTGCTGCAGTAAATAAAAATGGTAGCCTATCTCCAAATGTTGGAAAAACACTCTCATTTTACAGTTTTTGATGAAATGGCACTGGTCCAGTTCTTACCTTGGATCTCCCGCTGGAAATAAACAAAATTGTCGTCTGCTTTTTTTGTGCAGCAGAAAATCGATGGTTTGTGATTCCATGGAACACTTGAGATTTATTTGGGGGCGCTTCAAAAAAAATGACAGCGTTGAAACAAAAAATCACCAAAAATTGAAAGTGGTTTGGTTCACCAACACTAAGTCTACTTCAGTTTGGAGCTTAAAATACATAGGGCTACTCACAAGAAGATGAAAGAACACTTTTTCAACCATGGAACATGCAAGAGAGGCTTTATGAACAAACTGGATTTATTAAAGCATGTATGTACCCACACCACTAAAACATTGCACTGTGGCAATGTGACTATACTACCTAGAATAAAAGATTACTAGACAGTCACATAAAGATTCCACATGACCAACATCCTTACAGTTGTGAACTGTGTAGTGCATCTTTCTGACACTGCAAGCAGTTAAGAAGGCATAAAATGAACAAAAAGAACTGCCCTGGAAGACCAAGTTGATCCAGTTCACCAGATTACTGAACGAGTGTTATGGCTACAAGACATAGTATTACTTGTACTGTTGAAATCATTAAAGGGCAAAACTGTCTAACAATAAATCAGTACTGAACATTCCAACTGGACAGTGATTGATAAAGTCTTATCTTCAAGGACGGATAATCCTAAGATCGTTGCTTTATCTATAATAATTTATTGTATGACAACATTTGTTGTAGGACAAGAGAGTTTTCTTAGTTGTTAAAAGTTCTTCCATAACAGTTTGCGTTATGCTTTAAAGGGCGAAACATTATCATTTTAAATGACTATTATTGTATATATGTTCGATGTTGTTTGCTTGCACTATTTAATTTTGTTATATAAAAGGGCATTTCGCGGTAATGTATGGTCAACCTGAACTATAATGTCCTACTCTCTAGTCTTTTAAAGAAAACGTAATTTATTATGTCTATTGTTTCATAAAATGTGAAAGTTGTTAAGAGCAACAAGAGAGTAAATAAATAATAATTATTATTATATTAAACTGATTACAGTAATTTCTGACATCTACAATGTGGTGCAAAACTACCTTTGACCTTGAACACATATCACACATTTGAGTTTTTCCGCTTTAAAATTGTATCTTAGATTTGTTCAATTTGTTAAACACACATTATTGTGAGTTTTTGAAGGAATATACAAACTATGAGCTCATTTCCTTCAGGGCCTTTGGCCCTTCAGGAAATAAACTCAAGTTTGTCCTTCAGGATCTAAAACTGTATCTCCCTGAAAGATGTTTATTATACATGTCTAGGTATTAATTTATTTGTTAAAATTGACAAAAAATTGAAAATTGAAAAAAATATCAGAATTTGTTTGCCAGATCAAAAGGGATTCCCCAAGTAGATGACATCACAATGAAGCATTATGATGTCATAGGGGAATCCCACTCAGAGTACAAACTGATTTATCCATGACTCAGAGTACAAACAGTTTTGTCATGATTTTCTACTCCTATCTTTTGCATTGTGACTTCTGCCGCATATATAATAAACTACCAGTATTTGTAAATATATGTAATACAAGTAGTAATAAGTACTGGTAGATTGAGATTTTTTGTGTACAGGTGTGAATTTCCAAAATGACACAGGTACATAATTTATACCTGTATTTGTTCAAAAGTAACCCCCATTTTTCAAAAAATCTGACAAATTAACAAACTGAAAAAAGGAAAAACTAGATTGTCTCCTCGTTCCACTTGTCATTCGTTGTTCTAAATCATAAATCATAGAGTTAATAGGGTAAAGAGAGAAATTGTTCCTTTCAATACAAGGTTACAGGGAAGATTCTGGAAATTTATCAACAATTTGAAATAATTTCAGCATGACGCAAATGCAGATATACACACTCATGAAGCTTCAGTAATATCTGAAATGACAATGACATTGGTAATGATTTGGTGGCCAGAAAATCGTCATTCGAGTTTTCCCTAAAGTAGATCATTCTGGCAACATTGCCAGAATTTTATTGGTTGAATATACTGTTGGATCAGTTGTTGAATTAAATTTTTGATAAATATTTGCCAAAGATTTGACAAAGTTTTAGCAAAATAATATTAAACAAATGGTAAATATTTATCAAATATTTGGCAAAGTTTTATTTAACCATAAATGATCCCTTGCCTGTTTTACCAGGCAATGAGCAAGATCTTGCTCATGGAAACATAGTCAACACTTACTTGTTTTACCAAGTGTGCAAAGTGCATGACATTGTCTGTTTCAGAGACCAGTATTCCAATGCAGAGAAGTCATGACAACTTAACTTCAGACATTTCTGCCTAAAACTGGTGTCTTGGATGGCAACTACATCATTACCAAATCTTTGTCAAAACTTTGACAAAAATTTGATTGAGACACCAGTTTTAGACAGAAATGTCTGAAGCTAAGGTATCATGGCTTCTCTGCATTGGAATACTGGTCTCTGAAACAGACAGTGTCATGCACTTTGCACACTTGGTAAAACAAGCAAGTGTTGACTATGTTTCCATGGGCAAGATCTTGCTCATTGAATGGTAAAACAGGCAAGGGATCATTTATGGTTAAAAAAAACTTTGCCAAATATTTGATAAATATTTACCATTTGTTTAATATTATTTTGTCAAAACCTTGTCAAATTATTAACAAAATTTTAATTCAACAACTGATCCAACAGTATATCATTTAATACAATCCTGGCAATGTTGGCAGAATGATCTACTTTAGGGAAAACTCGAGTGGCCAGCGTGGCAAACTGATCTCTTTTCACACTTTTCAAGTAGAAATAGGTGAGTGGTACTGAGCTTCGAATCTAGGAACCATAACTCTCGCTTCCGAGCGCATTTACCGACAACAGGCCGGGCCTTGATTCTAGGCCCTGTGATTAAAACTAGGAGGTTCATCTGAGGTTGCTTAGATTATCTCTCACACGGTTTACCGCCATGACCTGGCCAAAGTCTTCTACGGAAATCACCACAACTAGCAAACAAAGGTAGCATTCATTCGCTGTGTTTTTCTGTGTATTGCTATTGGTTGTAGGTTCGTGTGGGCACCTTTTTGTGCGTTACGAGTTAAATACGCCAATTCTTCGTTATTGGTCCAGGTTTCACGGTGTTTTAAAATAAATAATTTCAGCCAATTTGTATTGGTCTGTAAACACATATCATATGGAGAACGTACAACATCAAAGGCACTACACCTCCACCCAAAACTTTAAGCTATCAACACAGAGGTCTTGGAGTCTATGCCATATGCTCGCTAATAACATGGAACGTTTTTCTGAACACAAAAATGGTAGCCGAGGTTTTCGTTTTCAACACAAATCTGGCATTTCTGACATTTCTGTACAAAATTGACATCGAGGATTTTAGAAAGTTTCAACAAAAAGTAAAGTTGCCTCAAGTGGGAATTAAACTCACAACACCAACAATCAATGGATTAGAAGGTAGATGCCTATTTCATTCTGCCACCCAGACATACGTTGAATAGAAGGTCTTTAAACTGAACTTTGTTTCATTCTCCACTTCACTTTTTGGACTTGGATCATCTAGATTCAATAAATCATGACTTATAAGGGTCTGAAAATCTGAGACTGGCAAACAATGACAGATTGGCTGAGTGGGTAAGGCATTAGAATTCTAATTCATTGATGGTGTTGTGAGTTCAATTCCCACTGGGGACAGCTTTACTTTTTGCTGAAACTTTTCAAAACCCCTCAATTGTACAGAAATGTAAGAATTGCCAGATTTGTGTTTGAAGCAAAAACCTCAAGTGTTCACGACCCCAAATTTATGTGACACATTTCTCTGGTCGGTACCCATCAAGATGTGCCAATCACAGTTATTATTACTAATTTCACATTGGGTTCATGAATTTTGATGACAACCTTTCGCTGATTGGCTCAAAGAAATGATATGGATTACACAAAATAAACCCTATTTTAAATATCAGGCAGTGAAAGTTTCACGAGGTGGCTTGCACCCTTCGCACCCCTTGCATCCTTCGCACCCTTTGCACCCCTCACACCCTTCACACCCCTCACACCTCTTTGCACCCCTCGTACCCTTCACACCCCTTGCACTGTTTGCACCCCTCACACCCTTCTCACATTCTCACCCTTTACACCCCTCACACCCCTTTGCACCCCTCACACACTTCACACCCCTCACAACCTTCGCTGTGTGTGCACCCTTCTCACCATTCTCACCTTTCACACCAGCCTTCTCACCCTTAGCACCCTCTCACCCCTTGTACCATTTGATACACATGAAGAGTGCGAAGTGGTGCAAGGGGTGAGAAGGGTGTGAGGGGTGAGAAGGTTGGTGCAAAGGGTGCAAGGGTTGAGAAGGGTGCAAGGGGTGAGAAGATTGGTGCAAAGGGTGTGAGGGGTGTGAAGGGTGCTGGGGGTGTGAGGGATGCAAAGGGTGCCAGGGATGTGAAGGGTGAGAAGGGTGCAAGGGGTGAGAAGGTTGGTGCAAAGGGTGCAAGGGGTGTGAAGGGTGCAAGGGGTGCAAAGGGGTGTGAAGGGTGTGAAGGCAATTATAAACTAGGTTTTTGGGTCCCCATCACACTAGGTCATAAAAAGTTTGATTACAACATATAGTGGTTAGGTCTCCCCACCACCTGCAGGTACAAGCCCCATCTCACACACAGTTACTGAACCACAAAAGGCCTCCGTAGGTTCCCACCACGGGCCCAAAATTTCAGGGCAAAAACAGCCAATCAACCATTAAGGTGACTCTAACGAGCCACCAATAAACCAAATTCTGACCAGTAGACGCTTAGTGGCTTTGTTAATGGTTTGAAAAGGGTTTTTGCATTTGCTATTAATTAAGTGACTCTCCATGCTAGGTAAGTAATACTGCTAATTAGTAGCAGAACATGTGCTGTGTCCTCAGATTGCTTGTTCATTTTCACCAATAATATGTCTAATTGACAATGGTACTGTTTTGAACGTAGTCGATTGACACACAAGATTCAAGAGTAAGGGCATTTAACGCTGCCGGAGAAATAGTAACAACCCAGAGAATAAGCTTTATCTAAAGACTGTATCTGCAAATCTGACAATCTTGGATCGAGTTCCAATAGATATAAAATGGATAACATTAATAGCTTAAATCCAGCAGCAAAATATTTTCCTGATAACTCATTCAACAGGTCTGGCGCCACAGACAATTTGAGATATTTGCGAAGTACGACGAGAGGTTATGTTTTCACATGTGTCTGTCTGTTAACACAGGGGGTACCCTACCTTCTGGTCCCAGGTCCCTTCCCAACCTCTGGTCTCATGTCCTCTCTGGGGGGGGGGGGGTAGGTTCTTTCCCTGGTCTCTGGTCCCAAGTCTTTTCCAGCGGGTAGCCCACTCCCTGTCAGGGGTCCCCCCCCCCGGAACAGTACTTGCTATGCAGTGGGCAGTACACCTCTTGCGGTCACGCAGGATGACTTTCTTGTTATATCATTTTCTGATTGAACTTTGATTGCTTTAACTTCCCCTTTTTGGATATTATAATTACTTCAAATGCTAATAAAAATAAATAAATTCTGTGTATCTCTGAAGTATTCCATGTTGCTTTTTGATTTTATTTAGTCTAAAAAAAATGCAGAGGTGACACCTCTCTAATAAAAATCAGTAATGTAGGGCTGAATATTTGAAATGAAAAGTTAAATTTTAGTATTAATTCCACACATTTTAATCTTTATTTCAAGTAAAAACATGTGTAAATAAAGGAGATACGTCAGAATTTTGAAATTAATATGGAAATCTTGTTTCGAACACAGCTGAGGGGTTTTCGTGTTGCTTTTCGTTAGTATAAAATGAAGGTAAAACCAAAGATCAAATGAGTAAAGCCAAATAACAAATAGACGAGTCCGTAATGGATTAACACCTAAATTTACAATATCAGTTCCCTTACACCAAATCAAACACATTGTTCAAACAAAACTAAATTTCAATTCCATTGTTTTCTGGCAGTGTTGCGAACCATCCAATCGAATTTAAATGACATTAGTTTCAACAATCATTTTGAAATGACAAAAACTACACAAATATGAAAGTCTATTTCTTTCATAACACGGGAAAGGAGAAACTAAATGCTACAAACTGTGCCGATAATACTTGAAATCTCAAATCATACCTTTTTAAATCCTGGAAACTGCACTACACTCGGAGACATCTGTGAGAGACAGTAGCCTTCACATTTGTTTATCTCAACGTTTCCTGCGCAAATTAACCGAACCCGTCGCCCGTTGTAGTCATATATCTTTTCTTTATGTACCAGAATTTCCGTTTTCAGTGTCATACAGTTATCTAATGCTTGGGCACTTGGGGCCAACAGTAGCAAAAGAGTCATCAAGACCCATGGACAGGATTTTATAAGATCCACTTCAATGGGCTTCTTCATATCTGCAAAGTTAAAATTTGAAAAAGGACCTGTACTTGTCATCGTAAATAAAAGCAAAACAAATAGACAGTTTTTCAACCAAAATATTGAGCTATATGAAATTACATTATGTCTTTTACTTAAACTTCTTTCTTTCAGAAATTACATTTTAACTAGTACAAAACAGATGTACAAAACAAAATTTTAAAATGTTACACTTACCCTTGCACGGTGTTATCTGTAGACAAAGGGTTTGTACATGGTTATTCATGAATATATCACCTGCTGCCAGCAATGCCACACTAGTCTTTGCTGTCTTTTCTGTGGTGAGAGCCACAACTGCTGTGAGAACAAGCCTTCTTCTTGTATTTGATTCTCCACCAACAAGACGGCCTTGCACCAGGGCTTCCCGTCTCTACTTCTACGAGACACAAATAGAGTACGAAACAAACGTACTTTTCAATTTAATGTCCAATCAGGCTCAGTTTACTGGCAATATTAAGCCAGGTTGCAGCGAAAGGTTGGAGTAATTTGGTAATAAAGATTGACGACATTTAATGATGTGTTTGTTATGGATGGGAAGTAGGTACCTAGCTGGCGGGGGGTCCAGCGGCCAACATCAAAGCTGCACTGGATGACGTAGGTACAGCTTCCTGCCCAATCGGATTGAACCTACTCCTACTTGTAACTTTTAATAAGAACGGGAAGCTGTCAAAGAGCAATAAGTTGGTTGTATGAAAATGAGAACATTGAATGTCAATGCTAGTAGCTGATCCAAAAGAAATGTAACGATCACAGGATATCTAACGTGATACAAAGTATTGTATCAGTTAAAAATTCTTTTGCTAGACTTCGATCAAATTGCGTATACATTCTTGTTTCGTACCAAAATTTTTTGAAACGATAAACCGTTTTGCGATATTCTGTACATTAAGTTTTAAGGAAACCATTTGACCGTCGTAACTCACCACAAACTTATTTCTGATCCTTTGTGGAACTTTGCAGAAACATTTTCAAGTGATATAACTGCCATATTTCAAGCAACTTTGGTTTTGATTTGGTCCCCAGCCACTTTACATTGTACTGCGTTGACATGAAAGATTATTCATTTCTGCGCCATCAAACATTCCCTTTTTGGAATTCATTGTTACCAAATTATGATTAATTGAATAACGCAGTAAAATTGCGGAACTACCACGGATAGAGAGATTGATAGGACACTTGTAATGATGTTCAGTATCTACAAATCCAATTGGAAAACTTTGCCGTGTGTTTACTTTACATATACAGGTCAGGCACGGTTAATTCGAACTGATTCGTCGGCAAGGTTTTGCTTTGAAATAGGTGGAATTCGAATTAACAGTGCATTTTAGCATTAACTGATAAGACAGTGTGTAGTAAAAAACTTTGAATTAAGTGGAACTTCGTATTAACCGTGTTCGAATTAACCGTGTCCAACCTGTAGCCACATTTATCTGGCAATCCATTTTTTCAGTTTGGTAGCTTGGCAGTTATACTCACTAGTAAAAGAAAATTAATATGTACAATTTTACCGACTTACAAACTGGTATTAAGTTTCAGTACATGAACTTGTGTAGAAATAATATTCTTTACAGTTTGCACTGAATAGAATTAAGTGAATCTGACGAAATCCGTGGAATTACTTCAATGATTCTTTCAGTATCTGTGACTTTAATCAAACCCATTTGGACAATTAATTTTACAGCAGTTTGTACTTTTGTGTACTTTCTCCTCAGATTTCCATTCCATAAACAGGACTTGGATGGATGTTCTATTGTCAATATTGACATCATAGAGAGACAAATCATACTCTGTCAGTCTTTGTAAATATGCGACACACTACCAACAATCACTGCTTGTTTGTCTGCTTTTTGGTATCGACTCGTTTTGTGAGTTACAGTAATGAAATTTCAATAACAATGCACCATGAAATAATTGTTGCTCATGTCATCGGTGTTGCGTTTCTATGGTTCATGGGTGGACCCCCTCCAGTCAGTTACTGGAGCAATCAGGTTTCTAATCCCAAGGCGTGACAGAAGTTCTTCAAGGGAGTTCTCAGTTGTGTTGGCCACAATTTGGGTAAAGAGTGGTAAAGAGTGATCAATTAACACCAATACCATCCAGGAGGGTGTCCAGAGCAAAAGGAAATATATATATCAGACTGGATACTTGAACACTTAATTGTCCACTTGTTAGCATACAGTGGCAGCCCCACCATTAGAGGGTTGAGTCTAACAGTCATAACTATTGCAGCACAAACAAAGTACCAAAGTAAAACCCCTGCAAAATGCACAATAAACAAGTCTTACACATGTTACAATAATGTTCAATTATATTATTACAATTGCAGTACATTACTGAGATCAGGAGAGCTCCTAGGAGTTTGTTCAGTGAGAAGATTGCCAAAACACTCAGAATGGCTCAATTTCTTCAAATATGATGCTTTTAGCCATACTGCACCTGGAGCTGGGTCCATGTCAATGGGGTCTTCCACCCTCCTGTAGAGCTGCAATGCCTGAAACACACTAAAACACACTTAAATAAGGTCAATGAGGCTGATTAACACCACTTGCATAATCTTTACATTGGAGAGGGTCTGTGACCCTCCTGGAGTGAAGCATACTCAAATGTGCTCAAATAGACTAAATAATACTATTTATACTAGCTTCACAGTTTTACATCACAACATTCACTGGAGGGGGTCCTCCACAAGGCTACCAGTAAGATTATCACTAAAGTGCTGAGAATGACCAGACCTCTCTGATTTTGATATCCTCAGTCTCACCAGGCCCAGAGGGGGCTCAACACCCTGCATACCTGAGAAGTTCCATTGAATGGTTTGGTGTGAATAGTCTGGTGTCTAACCTGCCTAAAAGAGCACAGTAGCACCACAATATCCATACGCCTCAAAAAGCAGTTTTCCGTAGAGGAGGGGGTTAGAGAAATTTCCCTCACCCTTTCCTAGGTGTTGGAACACACTATGTTAACCATTGTTTCCAAGTGAATTGGAGCATTTTAGGGCAGGTACAGGAGGGGGTCACATAGGATTATGTCTGAATTGAACAGTGCATTCAGTCCAGACATGACATCATAGCTTTCACTCTGGATTGGTCCATGTGTCACTTCACACACATGCTGCATGCTGATTGGTCCAAAATAACCATCATCCCAGACAGGAGACTCAAATAACGCAATTCCGTGCCTATCGCATAACACTCGGATGACAAAGAAATTAAATTATATGATCTCAAGGTCCACGGATTAATTCTGGGAGTAAATTTTGCTTTGCATGTCCACATTTAAAAATAATATTCTGTGAACATCTGAAGTGATTCTAATCTATTGTAATCCCGGCGGTTCCAGTGAACACATCATGTAACAAAGATCTTTTCAGCTTTGTTTTCAGTGCTGCATTTGTGAAGATGAAATGGCATAATGTATCATATTAATCTGGTGAAAAATATCATAATCAACTGTGGACTTTCGGGAAATAAAACATTAGAGATACAAGGTCAACCTGAACAATATCGATTTGGTTTACAGCACAATCGAGTTTTTCCTAAATAACACAAAGCTGACATTTCTGGCATTTTGTACAGAAGAGACATGGAGGGGTTTCAAAATCAGCAAAAAATAAAGTTGCCTCCAGTGGGAATTGAACTCACAACACCAACCATCTATGGATCAGAAGGCAGATGCCCATTCCACTCTGCTACCCAGACATGTGTTGAATAGAAAATCCTTAAACTGAACTTTATTTCATGCTCCACTTCACTTTTGGGACCTAGTTCATTTCTAGATTCAGTAGAGCATGACTTTGTAAGGGTCTAAAAATCTGATACTGGCAAGGAATGACAGAGTGGCTGAGTGGGTAAGGCATTTGAATCTTAATACAGTGATGGTTGGTGTTGTGAGTTTGATTCCCGCTGGAGGCAACTTTATTTTTGCTGTTGTCAGTTTTGTACAAAAATGCCAGAAATGTCAGATTTGTGTTATTTAGGAAAAAGTCTAATGTTTGAGCATGGTTGAACGTTATGAATATCATAAACCGATCGTCCCATCTGTGTACAAAATTAGATGGGATCATGTCCACAACATTTTGCTAAGCTCGGAGACTGTTTTTTTCTCACTTTGATACACGATTTTCAAACACATTTCAAAGTATTGTAAATAATGATTTGTTTAGATCCAATATGCACACACCGTGTCAACTTCTGAAAAGATTATGATGCAAGTTATTTCTATTAGAACCCAATTTTCCGTAAAGGGGATGGTAAATTTTTCTTGAAGTCAGAACCGCACGGCGAATCTACAGACCCATTTTGTGGGCAAATGATGGTACTCACTCTCTTTTTGGAGGGAAAAACTGCACTGAAGGGATCAAGCTGGTATGAACAGACAAATATTGACTTCGATAATCAGTTAATGGCAATGCTGAGTGTAGGCAAGTTTGGCAATGCTGAGTGTAGGCAAGTTTTTCATGTTCTATCTCATCTTTTCTCTCTATTGATGATTTAGATTAACGAATTTGTAAAAGCAGAACATTTCTGGAATAAAACTGCAAATCAACCCAAGTCGCAACTAGTTTTTATCCTTCGTTATATCATACCTCATAGTTAGCATTTAAGTTTTTCACGATAGGCGTTTCTGTCAGACTATCTGACAGATCTTTACATAGTGAAGAGCAAAAAAAATCGTCAAAAAGTTTCCCCAGTGGGGTTTGAAACCAGGACATCCAGATCATGAGGCCAATGTTCTACCAACTGAGCTAAGTCAACATTCAGTTGCCAGCCTGGCCTTTATAAAATCATGCTCTATTGATTCTAGAAATGAACAAAGTCCAACATGTGAAGTGTAACCCCAGCGTTGTGTGGAAATTAAATATATCAAATCAAATTTGTAAAAGAGCTGCTTTTGTTTAATCTCAATGTTTGAAACAAAATGAGGAAGTATTGAAGCTGACACTACGGTGACGAATGACCACAAACCTCATTTCGAAATGTTTTCATTCCCGGAAAATAGTCCAACATTTTTGCGGTAATGAAGCTCCTAACAGAAATGGAAAAACTTTCACGGAATAATAAAAACAATATCAAAAGTTATATTTTTGAGAAACTTCAAAAGTACACACAAGGAACGTCGTTGCACGGAGTTAAACACATTACAAAAAACGATTCGAGCATTCAGTGCAGGTAGGTGTACAGATAAATCACATGATTAACACTGGCTCTAAACGAAATCCCAAATCCGATTTGTTAATTGAAACGCAAGGTCCATAGCTACATATAAAAGGCTGCAACACTACATTCTCAACAATTTTGATGCAATGCCATTCATTTCTTCCAGGGGTATTTGGTTGTTATCTTTCTTGATAACAGCTATTTTCTTCGTGTACATTATGACAAACCGAACTACGTATTACTTCACATACCGCAAATCAACGAGAATCCGTGTCAAGGAAGCTCGTCCATTGCCTTTTCCTGCTGTTACCATATGTAATCTCAATCTGTACAGAAAATCAGCCATGGATAATGACACTTTCATGGAACAAATCTTAAAAGAAACTTTCTCAGGACAAAAATTAACCATAAACCTATCAGATCCCGAAGTCATTGCTCAAGGAGCAAAGATCAAAATGGCAGAGTTTGCCGCTAAAGCAGCACATAGCGTCGAAGGAATGTTCAAGGAATGCCGATGGATCAGTGCAAATATACCATGTCAAGAATACTTTACACCGACTATTACCCAAATGGGTCAGTGCTACACGTTTAATTCTATTAAATATATTGCAAATACTAGTGAGGCACTTGCGACTCACGGTACAGGTTCGTCCAGAGGATTGTATTTGAGACTAAACGTTGAACACAATGAGTACACGAACGGGCTCAGCTCATCAACTGGATTCAAGGTAACGTTCAATTTTTAAAGTAAACATTTACATAACATTATCAATTCCGAAACTGTCTTTGAATAAATTAGTCTAGATTCATTCATTGCAAGATTAGACACATCAATAGTAAAACGTTTATTTTAACTCTCTGGTGGTTGTAATGGTTTATTTCATCATTATGTAAATTCCATCAGCTAACTTCATTTGTACAAAAGTTTACATGTAAAATCCCATCAATTGACTACAGTAAAAATATATTCCCAAAGAACACATTGAGTGATCGCAATTTATCATGAGTTGTTTCACTTTGATACATTTACCTAGGTTATTTTGCACGATCCATCATCATTCCCACTGATAACAGATTCTGGATTCCTTGTGCATCCAGGTTACGAGAGTTTCGTCAGCGTTAAATATTCTCGGGTAAGTCATATTGATACTCAGTAAAAATTTGTACATATGTCACGGTTAAACAGACCCAAGGTGCATCCCCGTAACCTTTTTGTACTTAGCCGGCCAAGCCTCTCTCTTGCAAAGAGAGGGGAATAGCCGGTTA
>JBCAUG010513974.1:0-15065 GCA_038406175.1 Haplosyllis leylae | reverse complement strand
CTGGCACAACACAGCCAGAGGGTAATTCCACCCACTTAACATTCCCCAGAGGGGGGGCGCGCGTCCCTGGCGCCCCCTCCTAGATCCGCCAATGGTAGATCTAGATCTAATCCGTGGCCATAGATCTAGATCTAAGTTGCAGCCATAGATCTAGATCTAATCCATGGCTGTAGATCTAATCTGCAGCTATAGATCTAGATCTAAGTCACAGCCATAGATTTAGATCTAATCCATGGCCATAGATCTAGATCTAATCTGCAGCCATAGATCTAGATCTAATCCACGGCCATAGATCTAGATCTAAGCCACGGCTGTAGATCTAGATCTAAGCCATGGCTGTAGATCTAGATCTAAGCCACAGCCATAGATCTAGATCTAAGCTGTGGCCGTAGATCTAGATTTAAGCTGTGGCCGTAGATCTAGATCTAAGCCATGGCCATAGATCTAGATCTAATCCACAGCTGTAGATCTAAGCTGCAGCCATAGATCTAGATCTAAGCTGTGGCCATAGATCTAGAGCTAATCTGCACCTGTAGATCTAGATCTAATCTGTGGCCATAGATCTAGATCTAATCCACAGGTGTAGATCTAAGCCATGGCTGTAGATCTATATCTAAGCTGTGGTCATAGATCTAGATTTAATCTGCACCCATAGATCTAAATCTAATCCACAGCCATAGATCTAGATCTAATCCATGGCCATAGATCTAGATCTAATCCATGGCCATAGATCTAGATCTAAGCTACGACTATAGATCTAGATCTAATCTGCAGCCATAGATCTACATCTAAGCTGCAGCCATAGATCTAGATCTAATGCGCAGCCATAGATCTAGATCTAATCTGCAGCCATAGATCTAGATCTAAGCTGCAGCCATAAATCTAGATAAAAGCCGTGGCAATAGATCTAGATCTAAGCTGCAGCCATAGATCTAAATCTAATCCACAGCCATAGATCTAGATCTAATCTGTGGCCATAGATCTAGATCTAATCCACAGTTGTAGATCTAGATCTAATCCATGGCCATAGATCTAGATCTAATCCATGGCCATAGATCTAGATCTAAGTTGCGGCCATAGATCTAGATCAATCCACAGCCATAAATCTAGATCTAAGCTGCAGCTGTAGATCTAGATCTAAGCTGTGGCCATAGATCTAGATCTAATCCACAGCCATAGATCTAGATCTAAGCCATGGCCATAGATCTAGATCTAATCTGCAGCTATAGATCTAGATCTAATCCGCAGCCATAGATCTAGATCTAAGTCGCGGCTGTAGATCTAGATCTAATCCATGGCTGTAGATCTAGATCTAAGCTGCAGCCGTAGATCTAGATCTAAGCCACGGCCGTAGATCTAGATCTATTGAAAATTTTGCTTCACTTTTGCTGATGTCTGACATTTTCCATTTACTATTCCTAAACGGAAAACTAGTGCAAGAGAATGATCGAGACTGATGATGCCGTTCATTTTGTTTTTGTTCGCATACACCAAATGTGATGTCATTTGGTGAGAAATATACCAAACGGGTATGAATTGTTCCACTCCCTCTTCATATTACTTGTGCAACTTGCAAATTCGTTTGGTGGCCCTGGAGCTAAATCATGAGTTACTAACACTTTGATGTTTCAACAGTAAAAAGGCGTGCACCTGAAGGATTTGTAACACCACCCAAAAGAAAAGTGAAGTTTGAACTAGAGCAACAATTCATGTCGAAATCATTCAAGTGTAATGGTATCGTCTTGTTTTTCATTTATTAGCTTAAATATGTATTCAAGGCGCGAACATTTCTTTTTTCTCAATACAGTCATACAACATTGCCCAAGTCTACAATGGAGCAGTAGCTTGATCATTGTAAATTGTAAAAGATAAAACTTCATGTAAAATATTGCTTATTGAACTTTCAATAGAATAACATTGGATACAAATAAAAACAAAAACCTCAAAAAATGCACGTAAATGGATATCATCGAGCGTTTTCGTGAGACGGTTACCTTGTCGTCTGAGCGTTTCAATTGTACAACTTAAATTATAAAAAAATGTTACATGGCACACATTCGTTACATGTCAAACAGGTGGCTTGGGCCTGTGCATACTTTGAGCAACAGATCTGTCAGAACAGGAATAATTTTATCACTTCTTTCACTCTTTTGATTCTATTGATTCTTGCGTTCTTTTTACAGTCAGTATTTGTCCAAAGTTGGATAAAGCATGGTTTGGGGACAAATATGTACGCCTAAATTCCAAATCAAGTACAAAAGTACGAAATTAAGAACATGTCGAATTTGATAGCCTTTTGCGCAATATCCTGAACTAGACACAGTACATCAACAATTTTGGTTTTCAAGTGTATAAAAATTTACCGTGATGTTCATGGATAGATATTCCCATTGCTCTTTATCATTGGTATGGATCTGAAAATTCTGTGACGATGGAAAAATATTGAGAAAGAACAATCAATTTACAGGAAGAGAAGGAATTCACTTTTGGTTTATTTTTCTTCATGTTCGTGTGTTTGTGTTTTACTCATATCTGTCATGTTGGTATTACCACTGGTGGGGACACTTCCTGGTGCACGAGGAGGACGAGGTGAACTAAATTCAGTATACCATATGACAGAATAGCTCAGTAGACAGATTAGTGGAATCCCAAACCAGATATTTCTTGATAAAATCCCACTGGAGGTAACATTTTTGTCATAAAATAGGATACAAAATCGAGGTTTTCGTTTACAACACAAATCTGGCATTTCTGTACGAAATTGACATCGAGGGGTTTTAAAAAGTTTCAACAATAAATCAAGTTGCCTCCAGTGGGATTTGAACTCACAACACTGACCAACACTGGTTTGAAGTCAGATGCTTATTCCACTGAATAAGCCAGACATGTGTTGAATAGAAGATCCTTAAATTGAACTTTGTTTCAGGCTCCACTTCATTGTTTGAACTTTGATCATTTCTAGATTCAATAGAGCATGACTTTATGGGGATCTTGCAATCTGAGACTGGCAAGGCATGACAGCTTGCCAGAGTTGGATGAGCATTGGCCTCTTAAACCAGCGATGGTTAGTGTTGCGAGCTCAATTCCCACTGGGGGGAGGCAACTTTGTTTTTCGCTGAAATGTTTTAAAACCTCTCGATCTAGAGAAATCGCGAATGCTTTCTTTTAGGATATCAATTTAAAGACTTTAAAGGCAACTTTCTATTCATCATCGCAAGGGATTAATTTTGTGAATGATGAATGAAAGTTGCCTCAAAAGTCTTTAAAAGAGTTAATAACCACTTTCGGTCTCGAACAGCATTAATTCTGTGAATCAACAAGGCCTAGGTTATTAACTATTACAGAAAAAATGGCACTCTTCCCTCGTGTTCTTTCGCCAGGCGAGGACATTAAGGTAGTTCTCTGGGACCCGCCGTTCAAAGATTTAACATACGTCATTTAAAGAAAATAATGTCATGAGACATTTGTGAAATTTTAAGCAATGTTCACCAGCCTATTAATGAGTAATCTCACCCTAAAGATGAAACCAAACTTCCATTGAAATCAATGGTAAATTTGGGATGGTGAAACTTTTTGAAACTTTACAAACAGTCTCAAATGTGAAAATAAATATTTTTCAGATAAAAATATTGAATGAGATTACTCTCCATCTATTTGTGATTTACAGTTTTATCAAATTTAAAGTACTAGTACATATCCCTAAAAGTTTCCATGGTCCACTTGGCTGAGAGAATGTATTGCAATTGGTCAACTGACCATGCTATTGATCACAGGTTAATTGGGTTAAACAGACTGACAATACAGCAAGTGTTCAATGAGGTTTCACTGTTGACTTTTTCTGATGCTTTGACGTCACGGTCCCAAAGAACTACTTTAAAATGAAAGGGCGTGCACAATGGGTCATGAGAGAATGAAGCCTTTGAAATTGGAATCTTTGATCTCTTTTCCCATAAAAGTACTTATCAATAATTTTAACCAAAGCCGACTTTGAAAGCTATTTATGACAGCTTTACAATAAGTACCAGCATCATAAACAAGTCAAACTCATTAATCTGTGTGGTTTGTTCAGCAGATCAATTTAGAAACAAAACTGAATATTTATTGACTCATTCTTATATTCTTTGGTTCAGTTCATGTGAGTAATTAATAAAAACAAATTACCCCATACCTAATTTCCAGTGTTTTTATTTCTCAATTACAAAGTTTTAGCTCCATTATTAAGAGTATGTTATGCCATTGTTGGGACTCTTCATTGAAAGATGTCTATTCCAAATTTGAAATAAAATATCATACATATTTTGATGTTAGTTGTAATAAGGTATGTTTTTCAAGTTGGCAGGAGGGTAAACAGTAAATCATTAAAAACTGATTCGTGTGAAGAAAGAACATGGTGAACATTGTAAGTGTCTATTTTAAACCTTCAACTGTAAAATTGGTTGCAATTCTGTGTCAAATGGGTCAGGTTTGAAAGGAGTATGTTCACTTAAATTAATAAAATTATTCATGGCGTGCAAACAAAATGAAAGCAAAACCTTGCCCACTTTCTGCTGGTACTGACTGCTTAACATTTCAGGGTCAAGGGACAAATGTCTGGAAAGCTACCGATTCAATTCATTTTCTGTTCAATAGGGACAGCTAAATCAAAATTGTTACTTTGAATACCAGACCTCCAGTACAGAAAACCTTTTTATAGCGGTCACGGTATCACAAAAGAAATGTTAAATTCATCAGTGAAATTTGGATTTGGTCGAGTCTTATGATTCCTTTCCAAAATACTATGGAACCTCGATTCAAAACTGAGATGATATTCAACCTGAGTGCAATACATTCAAAAAACCAGGAATGAGACTTATTTGGCAATATGCATTAAACATCTCACTGCATTGTAAAGTGTTTCGGTAAAAACACTTTTTACTTGAACATTTTGCTAATACTGTAATCACTCTGAATGCTCACCTGGAAATGTATTCCATTTCAGTAACTTCTCTGGCTTCTCAGACAAATATTGCCGTGTGTTTGCTGATGGGTTTTACAACAGTCCAATTCAAGTGATTCTTTCCGATTGTTTACCAACCGACGGTCCAATTAATAGTACTTAAATATTCTGGAATTTTGAAATAGCTATTAAATTTGTCAATGGTAGCACTTCTGCACTACTTAGATTTTCCCTTGCTATCACCCGTCGGTCCCACCATGAAATGGACAGACCGTACTGAAGAAGACTAAAATGGCTACCAATGTGTCATTTGACAAGTCTGTTCACTGCAGACAGTTTTATGTCCAATCATTTCGTTGAAAATTGGAAAAAAAAAGTTTATTCCGATCTCCATTAGATAAGACTTTGTGTGTGAAAACTGATTTGTAAATGTAGACACGAACATGCGGTCCATTGTACCAAAACGTGATTAAATCGGTAAATGTATGAATCCGATGGGTAGGCCACAAAAGTATATACTCCTGTGGGGCTTTAGAATGCACGGTAGCAGAAACGAGTACCAACCATTAATTGAGGTGGCACCTATCGTGGTGCTGCCTGTTGTTGCCTGAACTGATTTTCAGTGAATTTTAGTGAATTTCTTCAGAGCTGCAAAATGATCATTTTTATACCCCCTCACCCAGTTCACTCTATTCCCCATCCCTAATGTCCACCAAATGGCAGAATTTATGTAAAATGCTGTCATCTGGAGGAAATGGGGGTGGGGATAGAGTGAACTAGGGAATTGGGGAGGGGGTATTACAATCATATTACAATCATTCTGTAGCTCTTGTTGCCATCTGGAGGAAATGGGGGTGGGGATAGAGTGAGCGTGGGGGTTGGGGTATCAAAATCATTCTGCAGTTCTGCCGAAATTGCCCTTGCACAGCATTGGGATACGGGGGTGTCATCTCGTTTGTTTGTTTTTCTATTGCGTTTGTCCAATAGACTTTCAAATAAGAAAAATAGCCCTGTGACGAGCTGAGGTGGTTTAAGTTATATGTCTGTGTCAGAATGTCAAAAAGATGTCAAATTGTCAAAAGGATTTCAAGAGATGTCATAAATGTTGTCAAAAAGATGTCAAACATCTGGACTATGGCTTGACACTAGGGGCCACTAACTGAAAAGGTCACAAATGTGTGCCCCCATTTCTGCCCCAGTAAAGATTTTCTAATTTTGACATTACATACCCTTAGAGCATCCTTACATTGACCACTCACATCATTTTTGACCTCCCAACCCAAATACAAGACATGCAGTGGCCCATCAAAAAAATTGACAATGTCTCCATCTCAAACCATAAATTGCAAAAATTCTCAAAAGGTGTCTTTTGGTAGCTAAGAAGGTCCTCTACAAATCACTAATGACATTGCACCCCTATCACCAACCCTTCATGCCATAAATAGACAAGTTTGAAAGCACTGAGTCATCTAGATCTATGATTTGCAGCTTTTTGAAAACTGCATCTATCATATGTAAAATTTGCTGCTGATTCCAAATATGTACTTGGAATTTTGATATCTTGTCCAGTTGTGGAGATACAAGCATTAGCAGTTTGCTTCACATTTTTCTTATTTCTGAAGGCAATCTTGTCTGATTTTGATGTTTGAGTACTCATTTCAAAGCTTAGGACCTCCTCTGCAAGAATCTCAGCTAAAATTGCCACTAACTGGCCTCTAAAGCACCTAAAAATGGCAAATTGCCATATTTAGGTGCCTTATAGGCCCCTGGTGGCAAAATGTCTTCAAATTCTTGAAGAGCAGGTCATAAGCTTTGAAATGAGTGGTCTTACATCAAAATCGGACAAGAATTGCCTTCAGAAATGAGCAAAGAGTGAGATAACCATGAAAACATGTTAAACATGCTAAAGTTGAAAACATCACCAAATCACTCAAAATCACTCATTTTGGTCTCTAGGGATTCTTTTTCATTTAATTTTAACATTTGTGAAAAAATTAATTCGAATTGCCTGATGCTACAGGCTGTAACCCGTAAATTCCCAGAAATGTGCCCCATTGCTGCCCTGGTGAATTTTTTTCAATTTGACATTACATACCCTTAGAGAAACATTAGATTGATCACTCATATCATTTTTGACCTACCAACTTATGCACAAGACAAGCAGCAGCCAATCAAAAAAAATCACAAAATCTCAATTTACAAGAACACCGTTAATCACAAAAATTCTCAAAATCTACCATTTGCCAGCTAAAAAGGTCCCCTACAAATCATCAATGACATTGCACCCCTATCATTGACCCTTCATGTCGTAAATGGATGATTTATGTTTTGGCTGGAAAACAGCCAATTACTCAAATGGCCATACCTCAGTGACCAACCAAGGAAAAAGATTCTGAATTTTTCTTATTCTGAGTTAGAGAGATTGACACCTTCATGCCAATTTATGGGTAAAAATTCCAAAACCCACTGCATGAAAACTTTTCAATACATCAAAAAATGCCAAGAAGTTGACACTTATCAGCCCAGAAAATGACCAATCAGTGACATATTCGAAAATCAAAACCAAGGCATCTAGAACACCGTAAGCTATACCTATGGCCTGATTCATGGTGAATCCTGAGTACCCTTTAAGCTGGCGCAAATGTGTCAAAAAATCAAAAAAATGTACCTTTATTTTCGATGCCCTGTGGTACCCCCTAAGTGTGTTGCCACCCCCCCCCCCAACAAATAGTACCATCCTTTAGCCTAGTCATCTGGCCACCTAAAACCCCCAACACACTTTGATGAGTTGTGACTCCTTCATCGAGAAAACTTTGATTTTCTGAAGGCACCCCATTTTGGTCAAAATACTCAAATGGCCCTGGAGTTGCCAAAAGATGACAATTTTCAAAAGTGACCATAAGATGTCATAAGAGATGTCTCAAGCTGTCTTGAGTCAAAATTTGACAAAAAAATCAAATGGGAAGTGTCCCAAATTGCCGAAAAGAAGTTGCCATGCGTGATCCTATAAGGTGCTCCAGCGAATTTTTAAGGGTGGAACATTTTGAGACAATGTCTACGTTTTGACTTATGTAGCCGGTAATTTACTTTTCAAATCATTAAAACAGTTGCAATTGGAGAAGAGGAGATATTCTGAGTCACATCCGCGATCCATCAGAGACCTGTCATTTACCATGAGCTACCACTCCTTCATAATGGGACAACGATGTAACTTACATCAAATTATCAAAAATGTGCTTTCTTCGTTTTGTTCAACCTTGTTGGGGGATAAGGATTGTAAAAATCCCTGTCATTTAATTTCTAGGCCATTAACCTTTTGTCATGTTTTAACCTGAATGGTGATAAATTAAGACCTTGAATTAGCACAATCCTATCATCATCTTGTAGGGTAACTGCCATTCTCGGGTCAAATATCAACTAATGTAAAGCAAAGAATTCATTCCGACTCTGACTTTACTCGGATGGTCCCAGAGGAGTGACATTTTGCTTGGCATTGGCACTTCTGTATATTTACAAGAAAACCTTCAAACATCAGTGATTGAAGATGATGCTTCATTTCTGTTTGATGTTTTTGATACACGGACATTTGAATTATAGTCCATGTTTTCTTACATGGAAAAAATCTGGTGCTGAACAGACAAGGTCCCTTACTTTTGTTCTCAAAATGCGAGATAGCGGCGCAGTTCAATGTGCAAGTTGGCAAACTGTCACAGGGGTCATATTCAAACGGAACGAATGACGTGTTGTCTCGGCAGAAAACATGAAAATTTGGTACTTTTTCGGAAAATATTAATTTCTTATATCTATTTATGTTTTGGTAGATAATTTAACCCGTGTCACAGCATTTGCACACACTACCATGTGTTTGATTTGATAGCGCATTTCGCTCAAAGGAGTTGGCGGGGGACAAGGGTTTCAGAGCCCACATTACCCATGCACCAAACGAATTGCCAAACTTATTCCATTTGGGAGTAATGGACTTCATCCCTCAAATCCTTTTTGCTTGGGCGTCATGAAAAGCGCAGTAATAACAATCTCCTGCACAACACTAGATCCCGTAGAGAATTTACTTTACATCTTCTCTCCTAATTTTCCTGGCAAAATTGGCTAATTAGGAAATCTCATGAAAGCTGCAACATCCATCTACGACGGCGAAATTACTATAACCTGCAACTCAATTGCAGTTATATCACAAAGTAATATTCGCTGAGTGGCAAAGATCAAAGGTGAAAATACGAGTGAAGATCGGCAACATCTGATCTCAAACCCAATTTGTTCGGATTAATAATTATCCAGGAAATGTCGTTTACACAATTATTTTCAGATGTCATTAGCGGTCAAATTACTAACGCCCATGAACATGAAATGACATACTAAGTGTTTCATCAATGTTTCCCAACACATTCACACTTCCATTTCATTTCCTCGTATCGTAGTTCATTTTTTTACTTCTTTTGTGTATCGTCTGTACTTCTACGCTCAACTGAGATCTAAAAGCTCTCATAAAATTAGAACATGTTCTCTCATTGAGTTATTGTTTTTTCTAACAATACGTTTTACCCAATGATTTAAGGAAATTGAACAATAAAATAAGAAATAAGGCTCATACCTATTGCTGTGAACAAATCCAATAAATGTGGATGGTTGGCTTCTTCCCAACTGACTTGCTTTTGTCTATGGTTATTCCCATCACAGACACTGTGCTTACGTTCTTTCTCGTGTTATGTCATCCACACGGCTGCAATGGCTTCACCTCCGTCATATCCATAGTGTGCATTGGGTTTGTGATATATGATATGATCATGCCCATGGCCACCATAACCGAAGAAAATAATTCACCACTTGTAACATTTGAAGCTTGTTCCCGTGGACCGACAATACTTTTTGTCGCTCTCATTAAAATAGATACAGGACCCATTTAAAATGACATCGTTGATGACATGAAACGTCACTGCAGTCGTTGTTCAATCCCATGCAGCGGGATCGTGACGACAAAACCCATGTCATTTGAGTTTTCCAAATGATTTCACTGAATTCGGTGACAAAAATATCTATAATTCAGAGGATTGTTCAAACCTGCTATCCCTCACACACGGGTAATTGAAAAGGATCTTTAAATTGACCCTAATTTATGCTGCACTGATTTATCAGATTTCCTGAATTCATTGAATTTACTAAATTTCCGTTCCATTTAGGGACACCTCGATTGTCATTCACATACCGTGTTAATGACCCTTTACAATGCGTAAAACTAAGTGGTTTCCAAAAAAGCGGAGGAACACAGAACATCAAAAATAGCACCAGACAGTCCGTTTCTACAGATCCGCCAACTCGTTTTAGGTCAGCGACTCTTATTGGGTCACATAAACGATTGTTTAATAAGTGTTTGTGTTCGAAGTACTGCATTCAAACTGAATGGAAACGTTCAAGTTCCGATTAGGTTCATTGGTTCCATTTAAAAACGTTGGCACCTTGTTCTATTCATCGTAAAAGTAGGTAACAATGGACCTGACTTTCTATTCAGATGCCACGAAAGTTCACACCTATAACTTTTTGTACTGAAATTTAACTTGTAACAAAATTCTGGAAAATAATATATAATTTTAATAAAACATGTGTGTAGTACCATTCTTTGCGGTTACTTTTACCTGCCTAAATGCATACTTCCATCAAAAGTTTCGAATTTACATTACTTTTATCAGTTCATCAATTTTACTTTAAAAATTGTAAGTAAGCAATATCTTGAAAATTAAGTCACATAAAATACAAGTCTGAGACATCTTTCCAGAGTAAAATTTACCATTCATTACATATACAACAACCAAATCACAGTAAAACTTACCATCCATAACAATTGGCTCCACACAGGCACAAGAAATTTCTGTTCTAATCTTTGCACAATTGTTTCGTACATAATTAATAATCCAATTCATTAGTGCTTCTACATGGATTCAGGTAGATATCTAGACAACAGACAGGTGTAATTAAGACAGATAATTCTAATTTTTCCGTTAGAATTTGTAGTCCAAACACAAGAAATATTTAGCGTTATCCATTTGAAATTGCAAATGCCTTCATGAAGATTTGGGCATGTAGTCCGAATAAATTTACCAGCTAAACATTAAACTTTTGCTTTTTATGTTGTAACAAATATATTTACTGGTCTTTACAGACAAAGGGGAAGATATATCGATGGGGTGGCCGGGTACTTTGGTTTCCACTGATTTTCATTACAGACAAGCAGGGTGAATTCTTCAGTTGCGTCACAAACGACAAATAACTTGTTCTTGAACAATTCTGTAGTGTAATTAGGTGGTACTTCTAATTCAGGACAGTCATCTTCATCATCAGCATAATCCTCATCAGCAGATACTGACATGAAAAACACAAGCAAAACTTCCAATATTTTCCAGAAATTAGAGATTTTGTCACGTTCAAAGAACAAGAAACAAGATTTTTGACATTCTGAGTGTTATTTTTCAAATTATACCTAGTTAAGTATATGTCAAGAAACAATTACGAATGTTATGCCTGCATAACTGAATTGGGGTGGACAGCCCTCAAGGAACACAACACAAAGTGGCGTGGCAGTGGTGGTGGTGAGGTTTTGAAACGTTTCAGTAAAAAATAAAGTTAGATCTACCTCCATTCAGAATTGAACTCAACTGACCATCTCTAGTTTAAAAGTCTGATGCTTATCCCACTGTGCTAATCAGACATCTGTTTGATAGGAGATTTTTAATCTGAATTTTGTTTCAGGCACCAATTTTATTAACTTGAATCATTTCTAGAATCAATCTGGAATCAATAGACCATTAGAAGAAGAAAGTTTATGTAATTTCCTTTAAACAATCACATCATTCACTTGTGTCTCTGTGTGTGTGGTAGGTTGGCTGAGAGTGCAGACAGTGAAGTCAGGGAATGACTACCGAGTGCCAAAAAGGTTACTGCATGGCCAAAGTCTGCACAATAAAAATCTTGCAACAAAAATTTCAAAGGTGGTGGGGACCCTACAGACAGATGTAAGTGCAAAATTATCTCTGCAAAACTAACAGTGCTACAACATTTTCAAAGGTCACTATACAGCAAAAAACTGTACAAAAATTTTGTTGTGGTGATTTAATTTCTGGAAGAAATGCTTGTCGAGAAATCTCAATTATGAAGGAACATGTTGCAGATTATTTACCCTCTGGACAGGTCCCTAGGTAACCAATCCATTTCCTATTTCTACAAATCAAATGCCAGGATTCGTCGCTAGAATTACAGTGTACTGTCGCTCTGTGTTCTGTTCTTTCCACCCATCCATTTTCAGGTGCTACTAAATCTCGACAACAATCACCTACCGCTGAAGAGGTGAATGAGAAAAGTTGGAATTGTTTTCTTGGTGCTTTCTAATAAAATAATTGAAACAACTGTAACTTTCAGTGTTGATGAATCTCCAATTATGAAGAAACATGTTGCAGATTATTTACCCTCTGAACAAGTCCCGAGTTCACCAATCCAATGCCCGTTTCTGCAGATCAAATGCCAGGATTCGTCGCTTGAATTACAATGTACTGTCGCTGTATGTTCTGTTCTTTCCACCCATCCATTGTCAGGTGCTGCTAAATCTCGACAGCTATCACCTACCGCTAAAGATGTGAATGAGAAAAGTTGGAATTGTTTTCTTGGTGCATACTAATAAAATAATTGAAACAATTGTTACTATTATTGTGAATGGATCTTTGAAAATATTTCATCAAAATATAGTCTATGTAAAATGTAGCAATCAATACTTTACCTGAGGCTGTGTGGAACACAAAATTAGGTGAAGGCATTGACCAACCAATATCATTGGAAACTAATATCTCAAGTTCGTAGTACGAGTCGGAGTTTAGATCTGTTATTGTGTGTGATGTTAAAGGTAAAGGTACCAGAACCTGCCACGTATCTGGTATAACTTCCACCTATTTCAATACCAAATATGAGATGATAAGTACTAAATTGTGCCTTGGAACTCATCTGTAATCCACGTATTTTTATCGTTATCATGGGTCGTGCTTTAATAGGGATGATGACCAAGGTGCCAGACAGTTTCTACAGACCTCATGACCATTAATTGGATATCAATGGGAGAAATTCCACCCGAAGCTTTCACACTATTTCAACTTTAATACAAATCCATTAGCTAATATTTGTAATCACAGAAATTAGCCTTATTGTTGCACTAAAACCAGTATAGGTTATTGTTGAATATTTGGCCAAGGATTCAATATTCCACTTGAAAAACTTGCTTAATACCAGTAGAGTCCATATTGTGGAAATGTTTCCACAATACACAATTTTGCAGGATCCACACTAACTAAAGGTAAATAAAGCTATCCCCAAATGGCTATTTTGTGTTGTTCTTCAGGCAACCCCCCTTGTCTCTGCGAGGGTCTTAGAATGAGATCAAGCTAACACCAAGCAAGCATCGAAGCACATATGTCGGGCTTACAGCCTCGGTTGTAACAGCATAAAATGTTAAAACCTTCTGTCCCACTCTTCGTGGATTCTCTCATAAACTGTAAATGTTCAATGTTCACTTTCCAGTTTCCTTTATTTTTACACTAGTATCTAGTTATTGTATTTTTAATACATACTGGGATGGCTGTGTCCACCCTCTATTAGTCAGCTATTCCAGTAGCTTAAGCCTTCATATGTTACTTCAGTATTTTACTGTTCAATTGGTTAACTGAAGGTAAATATATAAAGAAGCTATTTGGTGTCAGGTTGTTCTTCGGCATCAGAATATCCAGTTCAAATATATTTCATGCAGCAGCAAGGCGGCCTCCTTTTTCTTGTTGTCAACGGGCCACTAAGCCCGCCTCTTTAGTCTGTCTCAAGCAGCCCCCCCCCCCCCTCCTAGGCAAAGTGGAACTGTATGATACATGAGCCTTCACATCTGGAATGCAGACTCTAAAAGATATCGTATCGTATCCTAACAAATGCTCTGGGACAAAAACCACACCTCCTTGTTGCTGAGGCCCTTCCAGTCAATCAGTGACTTTCCTGCCATTTGGCCCAGAACACTCTTACATAGGACTGCATCATGATGTCACACCTACTACAAAAGGAGGCGTGATGTCACATACAACCCTTCTTCTTTGTTTTTTAAAATTTTAAAACCACAGCCTATTCTTGCCGGGCAAAATAAACGTGAATCTTAGAAATTCCCCCACAACCCTCTAAAACCAACCTTGCCTGTGCAAGTGAACAAGCACACTGGTTTGATAGAGAAATTATTTAACTTAAGCTAGCAGCTCAGTTCAGTACTTGTCTGTATTTTAGTTGATATTGTCTAAGCTGCAAACCGCCTGAGTTTGGAACGTTCCACTGGGCAGTGTATTGGATACCCGAACTAGCTTCCTGTGAAGATGTTATTTCAACTAGCCCTGGTTCTCCTGAAATCACATTGTTAACTTTTATACTTTTAATTTTAAAAATGTATTCATCGAAACTGAAACGAGGCGCCCCGCATGCGGGGCTTAAAATAGTACCGGTGTAACGTTTTCATTCACCCCCCTCATTTCGTACGCCCCGGGGGGGGGGTGAATGAAAACGGGTAAATGCGCTTCATACACCCTGGGGGGTGAATGAAAACGGGTAACCATTTTCATCATGCACATACGTGATTTCAATCAGCCCCCCCTATTTTTCTGTGATGGATTTTCGGATGTCGACTGTAAGTTCCCGCCAAAACTGACCTACTTATTTTCAACCAACGATATTCAACATGTGAGTAGTTTTCAACACATTTTCTATATATATTTCAGTCTATTTAACATGTTAAATACTGGCATCTGGGAATGCTTTCATTTTTAACATTTTTTATTTCATAAAAGGGCAGGCCATTGGCGAAAAATACCAGACCCATTTGCATGTAAATGCAAAGACTTGGATAATGTCTATCTTGATGAAGAGGTAAAAAAAACAAAAATTGTCCTTCTTTGTTTCATTCGGTAAAATAAAAATCTGATTTCAGTTTTTCTAAAAAAACGCAAGTAATCCCTCTACTTTAATATTCATTTAACGATTTTAGTATTTTACTGTCTCCCTCATTTATTTACAGTCGGTTGCAATAATTTTACAGTCGCGTGTCATTCGTTTA
>JBCAUG010513863.1:0-15066 GCA_038406175.1 Haplosyllis leylae | reverse complement strand
CAGTAACAAACTCCCGAGTAAATTCAGTGTCTGACCAAGTCCTGATGTAAAAGAATTAGGAGCAAGAGAAAGAAGAAGCAGCCAATAATAAGTCAAATTTAGTTGTCAATAACTCAATTTGAGGGGACATTAAGCCGTATTGGAACACGTTTTCATGGTGTGTTTTTAGTCACCCGTCTCAAGAGCGGAGCGACTTATCTGGTCATTGTGGTGCTTGTGCATTAATTTCCTTGCTTGCTTGGATACTTGGTTGTGGCTACTTACAAATTTTTCCAATTTCTAAAATTTGATTGGATTTCAAAAATT
This sequence comes from Haplosyllis leylae, assembly GCA_038406175.1. Lineage (NCBI taxonomy): Eukaryota > Metazoa > Annelida > Polychaeta > Phyllodocida > Syllidae > Haplosyllis > Haplosyllis leylae. Next base: position 14,760 of record JBCAUG010513863.1, on the reverse strand, counting down.
CCGAAAACAAAATGTGTTTCAGGCCATTCTGAGCAACTTGACTTTTTGCCGCCACTGGACTTGCTTTTCTGCAGATCTGACTTGATATATTTTTACACTCTCGTCATTTTAATTTTTATCCCTTCATCTCACCTTCATCTGCATATTCTTGCATCTCATCATCTCTTTAACTATATTGGTGGCTTGTTAAAGTGGTCAGTGGTTAGTTGTTCGCTTTTGCCCCAAAATTTTGGGAAGGTTGTGGGAACCTATGAATGACATTTGCTATACTGTGAATGTAGATGAGGTGGTGGTTCTACTTAGGACACCTCAACCCCACATGCTGTAATCAAACTTTTTTAAACTTTTTGCAGTCAGTAAGGACAAAAATAAAACCAACGAGCCACCTGGTGAAACTTCCACTACCTGATGTTATCTTAGCTCATTTCTTCTACCTACCAAAAGCAAAGTTACGATTAAATTAAATCACATAATCAAATGGGGCGCGACACAATGCTGGTAAGCATTCTTGTTTGGTTTTATGTAGTCTATGTCATTTGTGGTTGCAATTTATTTTCTTCGGGGAAGCTGATAATGCTATTGCTAACTTTTAAAGCATTATTTATTAATTCTGACAATGGCTGGAAAGAGTTTAGGAATTTTTTACAGTTTTTTGTGGGCAACAAGTGAAAACACTTAAAGAGATATGGATGGACGAATGGAGAAGTTTCAAGAAATGTTTCCTGTGAGATCTCTCAATCTCTATGTATGTTTAAGTTTTACCTGTGGAAAAAGGCTTTCCTTTTATGTGGCATTCAGCATTGTTCATCCTTTGAAAACTGGGCTGGTTTGTCAAAAAAAATTCATTCAGTTCAACTTATTTATGAGAAGACATGTTTTTCCTTCTCATGCATGAGCGATGTGCTCTAGACTGGAAATAAATCATCTGCATCGTATTCCTCAATATATTGGAAACACTGTGACTTGTGACCTTAGGGTTTGATACTGGATGAATGAATGTTGTGGTGGATGATTTCCTCCAGTTCATGTTTTTAAAGTGGGCCGATTTTTCAAAGAAACCTGATCAGGGCACTTAACGTTTGGAATGATCGATGTTCCAAATACTTCAGATCCTCAATTGGCCAAATCAAAAAGTTCAATTCTGTACACATAATTCGAGGGAACTGGCACCGAATTTCATGCCCTCATCTACGCCAAGTTAAAATTGGGCGATGAAGATGGATTTCGAAAAGGAATTCAGTGTGAGATTTCTTCACGCTAGTTAGCAGCCTGAACGTTGGTTTGTGATTTGTTTTTCTTTCCATCTTTCTTGAAGATCATTTGCATTAGGCACACTGGTTAAACAGGAAATAGATTCAGATACTGTTCTGAGACACTATTTACAATACTTATTAATTTAATTTTATCGTTTTCTGGTAAAATATTTAGTGAACCTAGTTTCTGGGATTTCAGATCCGTCTGGATCATATCTGAACCATATTACTATGGATCTTGTGGAAGCGAAATTGTAATGGGAAGCAAAAATTTAGATTGGAAAAAGCTCGTAAAATTTAAATGAAATTGAATATTACCGTTTAAATAAACTCGTATATTATCCTTGGAAATTGCCCAAGTGAATTGAAAACTGATGAACTATGGGAAGAGAACATCCATTTTCGATCAAGTGTTTGCTTCGGAAAGATTTTGCAAATTGTATCTTGCGTGTTAACCATAAAAATGTAATTTTCAAGAAAGGCCCACGAGGTCTGCTTTGCTGTTCGTTAATTAGGTTTATCCTCCCAAGTTTTGTTGATATTTTAGTCCATAAGGGCATGATGTTGGCAGTTTAGATATGAATAAGCCGAAGGGTGGATGAGGATCTTGCCGCAGTTTTTTTCCCAGTGAAATAGAAAATGAATAATAGACTGGCATGTTACATGACTTCAGTAACATTTACAGTATGATTACAACTGATGAAAATCGGGAGTCTTGTGTAATTTGACAGAAATACAGGAGAAAAGCTTTGTAGCTTACTAACACGCAGCCCTTCTGGTTCCTTATTATTCCCATCAGGCACGACATTCTGTGCTGGAGTCATATTGATTTTGAAAATTGAAGAGAAATTGGCCAATTATTTGAAGAAATGTAAGACATCTTATTGTTGGTTTATTCACATGACATTTGTTCAAATAAAATTCTTCATTCTCCGACTGTCTTCTGCAACGCGACAGACATGACAATGCGACGCATGGCATAAATGGCTCCATTTGGAGACCCATATTTGTCGAAATAGATTTCGTGTCGAGTTGTGTTGGTTAGATTTTCTTAAGCTTACTGAAAATGCCGAAACGAATATGTGGATAGGATTTACTTGGTAGACATTTCACACACAAATGTGTCCACATTTCACAAGGTTTTCGTAAATCCCTTTTCCCCTCTCTGAATGGATAAAAATTGGTAATTGAAATTTTTCAAGAATTTTTTCCTTTACCGCCGCACACCTGTACATGAAGACAAAGTGAGGACACCGCCAACGAAGATCTAATGGGATTTTAATGTAATTTAAAATAGCTCGAGTCACATCAATCCAGTGTGATTGTCAGAATTCGCAGGAGTGGTGGAAATCTGTTTCTGGCTCTGCTTCGACAGAATTTATAACTTTATCTTCTAAAAACAAAATGTGAAATTGCTTATGCCGATGGTATTTTGTGCAGTCGACAACAAGCATTGCTGAGACAGTAGTCAGGGACTGGATTACAGTTTTCTCACATTCCACAATATGAACAGTGAGAAAACCAGTATCCAAAAGTAACTCAAGTTTTCTTCAATGTTTAAATGACAGTTTCTGGCTATTTTAAGTACATAATGGTAAATAAATGACTCAGTATCATCATCTTGAATTCCAGGTTTGGTGTCTCTCATTTTGCTATGTAGATGGTAGTTGAATTATGGGAATTTTTATTGGAACGCAAAATGACAAGAAACAAGAAAGTCCTCCTGCGTGTCCACGTCCGCTGCGTATCAAGTACTTGCCCTTCTGTAATGTCAGGGGTGGCAGTACCCCAGTCCAAGCACAGGGGGGGGGGGTACCCCAGTCCCAGCCTAGGGGGTACCCTAGTTCCAGCTGGGGGTACTCCAGTCCCAGCTGGGGGGTACCCCAGTCCTGGCTGGGGGCTACCCCAGTTCAAGCCAGGGGGTACCCCAGTCTGGAGTACTGCCCCCCCCAAAAAGCACCTGGCACCAGTGACCAGGGAAAGAACCTGAGACTGGGGTACCCCCCAGAAATGACATGGGACCAGAGACCAGGGAAAGAACCTGGGACTGGGGTACCCCCCAACCCATGTGAACTGACAACCTGAAAATATAACCCTGCCGTCATACTTCGTATGCAGGCGGTAATAAACAACATCATCCCGTTTCTCAGAAGGTTACTCTAAAACTGAACGACGCTCGTAAGTGACGACAAAATGGCTGAAAGGAAAAAATGACATTCTCGCCATCCTTCACCAGTGACATGATTCGGAAAATTAAATTCTGTAAAGCATTCACCATTCCTTTAACGTTCGTTTCTTGTTTCTTCATATCACATGAAAGAATAAATGGTAACTGGGTCAGACTAGTGTCAAACATAAAAGTAATCGACACCAGTGGGACAGATAAAGACGAAAACCAATTGCGACTATATTATGATGGATCTTCTGCACATACTAACAGTGGTTAATATTCAAACGAAATAAGCTATTAGCTGTTATAGTTCTCCAGATTCTCCTAAGGTACTAACATCTTGCACTATTTTGTCGATAAATTTGTATTGAAAGTAAATCCAATCAATTGACTTTAAAAAAAAAGATAGTCGTTGGGTTGCTTGCATCTAGCAAAATTTGATGTTCAATTGGTTTAATGCATTTGATGGTCGTGTTATTTAATAAAGAGAGAACATACAATTGGGATAACTGATTTAGATTTTTGGTTTGTATAAAAAGATATTTAAAGAAACTGTATTCCTATATTGTTTGTTTTATGGAGTTTGCGCTCCTTTTGGTGTTGTCAAAGAAATATGGGCTTACTTGCGATTGATTATATTTTGCGGAGATCTCTCGACACGAACACATACCTCGCGAGGTGAGTAAATAGCAGAAAAAAAGAGTAAACTTTAAATAACGTTGTGTAAAATGTAGTGCGCCATGTAGAAACGAGGGTCACCACTGATTTTGTGTGTCAGAAAATGTATTTTGAAGCAGGTGGATTCTTCGGTTCAGCGCCCACTTAATGATTTGGCGGTTCTGCACCCACTTAATGATTTGGCTGTTCCGCGATAAGATTGTCGTATAATTATGGTTGTGGCAGAGATAGATAGCACAGATTTTTATATCCTGTGGTTCGAACTGGACCTTATCAGAATTCCAAATCAGGATTGTTTTTGACAACTACAGCTTCCCAGTCAAGCTCAAGTTAATCAATGTCCTTGTATTGTGTGGATCCCAAAAATGCCGAAATTACTTCGCAGGAACAGATGATAAAATCTAAAAGATAGGAATATCAGATGTTGATAAATGAACACAGGTTTGAAGTCAATTACGAATGTATCTAGAAAGCAATTTTACACGTGTAATGTATTTCTTATCTGAGTTGTTACGGGGGTAATGGTTGGTGAATTTGTCATTGCAACACTGTACATAATGCAATCACATGTAAACGTCGTCCTCAGAAGCAATCTCAAAAAAGTGATTGGAAATCTCTTAACGTCACAATGATTATTACCGCCTGCGTACGAAGTACGAGGGAAGGTAATGTTTTAAGTTTGTTTGTCCGTCCACGGGGGGAGGGTACCCCCTGGTCTTTGGTTCCAGGCCCTTTTCCAGTAGGGATGTAACCCTGTCACTGGCTCTACTGGGGGGGGGGGGGGGAGTTAGTCCTGTCACTGGCCCTGCCTGGGGGGGATAGCCCTGTCACTATTCCTGCTGGGGGGGGTAGCTTTGTCACTGTACAGGGGTACCCCCCACCCAATCAGGATAGGGGTCCCCCCAATACAGGAGAGTGAGCGCTACTATGGCCGCGGGTGGTAAGCCTCTTGCGGTCACTCAGAAGGACTTTCTTGTTAAGACATGGGTGCGAACTTATGTAAGGTTGACCTTCCATGTCCTTAATTTGAAATGTATCAAGTTTCTGTGCTGATGAACTGCGGACTTGTTGTTCGCCTTTTTATGATCATGTGTGCGGTGATTTTTTTTTAGGAATTTAGTTTGAAAACGTGTTTCTTTATTCGTAATTCAAGCTCTCAACCAATAAATTGTGTATTGATATTTAGGATTATTCATTGTAATCACCCCGCAGAGTGTTTGTAAAGCAATAGTGAAGTTGCGCTTGCCTGAATTAACCTCTTCATTGGAAGGTCGCTGTGTCAAGATATTAAAAATACAGGACATTAAAGCAGTCAAGCGTGTGATATGGCTTTATTAGGCCAGCATCAATTTGGTATGTGAAGCCGGAATCAAAGCTCACTTCAGACATGGGAAGATAAGTACAGAATATATTACTGAAATGTTTTAATACGTTGATGTTGATATCCTCAAAAACGTTCGCTGTGGTAGTGCCAACACAGGATTTTTACTGGTCATTTCTCCGGATATCAGAATAGATATGCTCAAAACATAATTAAAATACGTTTTAAAAATAACAAGAACATGTGTGCCCCCAAATAATTTTATTTAGATTTAATGTACTTTCTGCATGGAAACGGTTGCAGACCTAGGTAGGGGTGCTCTGGCGGTTTTGGATTTCATTTGTTTTTGGAAAATTACGGCAAAAGATCGGGTAGGCGCCCCTAAAAAGTAGCGTTTCTCAGCACGGAGAATCCCGTATCTGTCACCTGAAAGGTAACCTTGAAATGTAGATATTACCGTCTGATGTCAATTTCCGTTTATTTCAGTGAAATAAAAGTCCGACTGCAGTGGCTCAGACGGTTTAAGTGTACAATCGGTGCAGCACGTTCAAATCAGGGTTCGAGTCCCACCAGGGCTTGTGCACATGTACACAGTACCTGGATAAAAAAGGCTCAGCTGCAGTGATAGCCACCAAGAGGCTAGCAGGTGTTGCATCAGAGGTGAATCTGAGGAATCCATTATATACAGGTGACGAGTGGGGGATCCAAATCTGGCTTTGAATCCAGGGCAGATGTCACCCGAAGTCTAAAACAGGGGGTATCACTGGGCCCACAAATAAGGACTTTTGTCCTCCAAACATTTTATAAAATGAAATAAGTAAAAATTCAACATTTTCATCAGTTTGATGACTGCTCAGTATTTCTCAAGATCAAATGCCCTTTTTATTCATTGCATTATGCATATAAGGCCAACACGAGTATGAGTTTATGTCCCACTTTGACCTTTCTTTATTTGCACATCGACAGTTGCCTGTCAACGTATCACTCAGCTTTATTCCCTGATTGGAATATGATGATAGCTTATGGTCACTGAAAATTAGCCTTTTATGCATCATCGCTCTTCCTGGTGAACGTCTTACTGCCCAACTTTCCTTCTTTATGTGCCATTTATGTGAGGCTCTGTTATAAAACCCAAAAAATGCAGACCTATATCTGTAAAGTTATGATGATTGGCACACTAAAATCAATGGATCTGAGTATCAACCAAAAATACAAACAAGAATGCGATCGTTGTAATAAGTTACCAAGGCAATTTGCATCATTAGGCGTAATCATGCACAAAAATGGTTGACTGACTTTTGTGGGGAATTTACAAGATCATCCAAAATTTTGCTGTCAAAATATCTTGCAGCACATACATATGGAAACATTATGAATTCAGGGACAACCTCGTCATATCTTGTTGCTTGCTCATCTGATGGTTTCTGAAACCAGTATCTCTAGGTGTAATCTTCTTTGAACCTCAAATTGTAGGCTGCATTTTATCTAGTTTCTTCAGCAAATGTCATCTAAGAAAGACGTCGGGAACAATCTCAGTAAAATGCTTTTGTTGTAGGGCAGAGTGCCTTCTCTGCGAGGCTAATATCACTTTCGTGTTCACGATAGTGTTCGGAATTACTTGATGAAATAAATTGAATATGATCAGATTTTCTCTATATTTGAGGGGTTTCTTCTTCATGTCTTGTTTTCTTACCGTCGACCTAAATAACAAGCACTTTAACATTGTACAATCTTGTACACTTGTGCAGCAACAAAATTTGTAATTGGGAGACGCATTCTCGGAATGTGGAACATTACATTCAACGTCATTTGTAATCTGTCGATCGAAAACGTTACCAGTAATTTTGCTGGTAAGAAAAGTTTATTTAAATCTGCCAAGTATGAACACTGGCAGTCAATTAAGTTTAATGCCGTGTAATGTGGTAAAGCTGTATTTCCCTAATAATAGACTTGTCAGTAGCTCCATTTGAAGAAGGCAATATACATAATTCAGGGCCATTTATAGCTGAGCTGAAAGGTTATTTCATCCTTGAGTGGCTCGTTAGTGGTCATTCTGACTTAACTTTGCAAAGTGGCCCGCTGTAGCGGGATACTGGAGCAACATTGTGCGAGATTGTTACTTAACCGGAGTCAGCTGAAGAACTTAGTCTCATGAAGGAATTAGATCTACAATTCACTTCGAACTGCAAATTGAAAGTGTTTGACAAAAAATCGCATGATTTAGATTTCATCATATTTGAAATCAAATGCAGTTTTGATTCGAGAGGCAGACCGCCAAATCCTGTCTTTTGCTTAAAATTGGACACAGTGTGACATTTTTCTTTGATAATTTCCTTTTTCATCAACATGAAAACTTTTCCCCCACCAGCGAGATATTCTGTGTATTTAAATCATTTCGTAATCTTGACGTGTAATTGACAACGATGAAAAGAAATAGGGATAATAGAGTCTTACATCTGTCTTTATCAATTGTGTTCAAGACACTCAAAGGCTTTTTGTAATGTCAGTTGATTCAAGTAACCACATAATTATTTACGAAAATAATAATATTTATTATCTATTTGTCCATATTATCTCATTTGTATGGCGACCATCCACAGATTTCGCATCACATCAGAGGTACTATACAATGTTCACTTTTACAAGACCTCCTCCCAGATTGACTCCATGGAAAGTATTCAGGTGGCATGCCGTAAGAAACACATGTTGTTTTCTTCATTTCCCTCGCCAAACTTTTCTTGAGGTAGAAGTAGATCTATGGTGGTAGGGCATGTTCCAACATTCCACGTGTGATATTTTATGTGAAGCGGCCACACAGACATGATGGCACAAGCTGGGAGTACTCAAGTGTTAGCTCCTGGATTCGAACCCATAGTGCTCACGCTTGGCCGGGTGCTCTAACAATTCGGCCATTACAACTGGTAGCACGACAGTTCAGACAAATTTGAATTTTCAATACATGTAAGTTACAAACAAAAGTCCACATTATTGTGTTTCCGCTGTACACTTTCTGTACATGAACCATTTGTATTCAACCAGAACAAAAGTAGCTGGCATACTTTTTGTGAAAAAACTTAGAAAATTTTCAGCAAAACCTTCAACATAGGAAATATATGATTTTATCAGATTTAGACTCAGCATCAAAAGTGTGAAGATACTCCTACCCCTCCCCCACCTCCCGGTGGAGACTTATTTGACCGTTAGGGTCAATATTCTAGTTCAATTGTTAAATATGTGAAGAAGTACAGCACAGTGAACCGTGTGCAGAAAGTGAGTGCCAGGTTGGACACTTTGGCCCTTCCCTAAAATGAAAATTTGAATTGGACAACCCTGATTTCAGATTTCATGAGCACACTTTCAATTCTGTACTCATACTATTCTATACTGAGAAAGACGCCACATTCCGACACAATTGAATTTGATTATTCAGCTATCTTGGATGGCACCCATTACCAAGACTCATAAAAATGACTACCATGTCTCCACCATTCAACATAAAGACTTGCAACCAAACTTAACACTACTAAGTTTGGGTTAATCTTCAACTTTAACATGTTGTCAGTCATCTTGGATGGCAGCCATTACCAGAAATCACAAAAATGGCTTCCATGACTTTATTATTCAACATAGAGACTTGCAACCAAAACCAAATACCACTGTGTTTGGGTCAATCTTCAACTTCAACATGTTGTCATCCATCTTGAATGGAAGCCTTTACCGAAAATTGGCTACCATCACTCTACTATTCAACATAGAGACATAGAAATAAAAACCAAACACCACTAAGTTTGGGTCAATTTTCAACTTCAACATGTTGTCAGCTATCTTGAATGGTTACTTAAACAGGCATATCTGATACCCAAAACAAGCATATTAGTTACACCAACCCCCTTGAACAGGCATATCAGTTAAACTAAACTGGCATACCTGTTATCCCAAGCCCTGATATGCCTGTTCAGGGGGATTGGTAAGAGGCAACAATCAGCCAACCAAACTAATGCACAGACACCAGAGTGACCAGATAGGTTGCTCAACTCATAGAGGCAGTGTGACTAAAAAGTAACTCATGGAGTCAGTGGCACATGTGTCAAAGATTTATTTTCAGCAACAAATACTTTTGGAAATGGTTTCCTGTTTTCTGGAAAATCCAAAAAGTACTAAATTTTTTTCCCTTGATGTTGACTACTTTCATGCACCAAAGAAAAATACATTGGAAAATTAGTCACTTTTTTGTTTACATGGAGAACAATGACATTTTTAAAGTGACTAGTTCATAAATTTTGAAATGTTGGAAAATAATATTGAAATTTGAAAATCCATCTCAACAGTTAGACTCGGCATCAAAAGTTGGAAATGGGGACTGAGAATGTGGTTAGAGGTGGGCAGAAACTATATAATTTATCCGGAAGGTTTATGCCTCGTGTGGGTCTTCCACAGGAAGGCACTCTTTGTTTATTTGCATAGGAGACAAATTTTCTACGATGTATTCTGTAACCAGAGAGATATTCTTCCATTTTCTAAAGGAAATACACGTTGACACAGACTGAGTCGGCAGAAAATTTTATGTGGGATCAGCGTTGATTATTTTATGAATTAAACTTCAACCATTTCAATCTAGACTTCTTTTGTCGAATAAAAAATTCTCAATTTACACTACTGACTGAAACTAGATATATCTTGCTTACGCGAATTTGTCCTATATTGCAGCTGTTCTCGGTCACATTTTGTTTTGCCGTTTCCCGAGCTTGAACTGCAGCTGACTCGTTCAAGAATGAAATGCCGTCTTGTTGATTTACAAGAGGTAGGTGAATATCATACATAAAGTTACACGATCTTCTGCTCAAGTGTACTTTATTTCCACATTTAATAATACTATTTGTGTAATGATCAAGAGTTCATGCCATATTACAACGCAATAAAACGCTGCTCCATATCACTCGTACATTTAACTGGATGCATGGGAGTAGAAACACGATAAGGATTTGGGCAGCAAACATTCAGGCTCTAGTCTTAAAACTGAAAGAACAATATCATATTTCTTGTAATCTGTTACAGTAAAAAAACTTAACAAATTCTGTAAATGAAAGGTAATGTTTTTCTGCGTCATTTCATCACGAATTAATTGAATCTCGCAAACGTGATTGATTTAAAGTTCCAAGAAGAAAGAGAGCAATTTTACAATATTGGTGCATTGCAGGAGGAAAAAAAGGTTAATAAGCTGCTCTGGTAGATCAAAGGAACATGACATTGTATTTTCTAATAGCCTCAAGGAACTCGAAGCCAAAGTTTTGTAATCTCGGTGTGTATGATAAAGATTTTTATGATTTCCTTCTGTTAATTACGTTTAATAAAGGTAGACAGTACAAATCGTGAACTGTTAATCTATGAATAACTTCATGGTCTGCGAACTTTTGGCTGCTGTTTTGTAAATTCCTCAAGTGAACTTATTCAGACCTTTGTGCTAGGAAAGGATGGTTACTGAGGTTGGTACAGACCATTTACAAATTAATTTTATTTTTTGTCAATAAAAACACACAGGGGAAAATGGCAAGCACGAGGAAAACAAAGGGAATTTTGTCTCAATCTGAGCATGGCAGCCCTGCAATACTGCACAACGTCTATGAAATTTTACACTTTTTCATAAATATTTCCTCAAAATAGGTCTTTTTTCTTGCTCTTTTTCTAATTTCATCAATTTTGACCTGAGTACTGAGTACTCCTTTACAAAATTTTGGCAAGCAGAGTGATTCTCGGTAGGATTTATTTGCATTTTGAACCATGAAAGAGTGCTGTGATTGCTCCAAAACCATTTTAAAATGATTCTATATGTTAAAATTGATAGGATTGACAAGAAGAGTAAGAAAAAAATCTAATTTTTTTTGATGTGTTGTCCACACTTTTGCCAACTGTGACTCCTTTGAGCTTTGCTCGGAAATACAGATTCATTGACATGAGCCAGCAAGAGAAATTTTTTTCACTCCTTGATATTCGAGTCCAAGAGTTCGATTGCTGAAAACAGCAGTTTGTGAATGTAAAGATGCCAGTACAAAAGTGTATTGTCTTTTGGACACAGAAATCAACTGATTATAATCCCTTCGACAGACAGACAGACAGACAGACAGACAGACAGACAGACAGACAGAGAATGAGTAAAGAACAAAAATTGAATGTGGACGTATTTCAGAACAAAAATTTCTGACACTATTGTGTTGCTAACATTTATTCTGTACACTGCGTACCTGTTCACCAGGAAACCTTTTGTTACTTTTAAATTTCTTCAGTTTATCATCAAAGGAATATTTTGTAGCATGAAATGGTAAAATGTTGGTGAACCATCACATGTATTGCATGAAATTCACAGGTTCAGCAACCAACATGCTACAGTGAACATTTACTATTGAACTACGAAGGACCCACCTCCTTTGTATGAACACAAAGCAGTTTGGGTCTTAGTACCTCTGATCCCTGTGGGGCTGTTGTTGTTGGTGTGATAATTATCGTTATATGACCACTATTTGAACAACCCCAAGACCTTGGATGATGCTATCAAACACCAATTTCTTTTATGAATCACAATGGAATGTAGAGAAATACCTTGATGTTAAATCTGAAACTGCTTAGTCTGCTACCTGAAACAACATTTATTAGATCTTTTAACCCTCCAAGGCTTTCTTGAAGGTTGACACTCGTAAGTACTAATCTCGCAATTAAAGTTTCTGGTTTTACAATGTATCAAATTTGCCAAATTATATGATTTAATTTGGATTGTGTATGTACAGATTTTACATGATTATAGGTAATTATATGGGTTTCAAGTGTGAACCACATGAAGATATTTCATATGTATGCTTGCAATAAAATTCCATATGTGTGTTTTGAAAAAAACGGCTGTTCCCTTCCTTTCCCCATAAGTGTGAGTGTGTACAAATAATTGTGCTGTTATTAGTTATGCCCATGTAGAAAACAATTCTTCCTTAAATTCAGTGAATTCGATGTTAATTCCAAAGGGGAAACCTCAGATGTAAAAAGTAAATTGCTATAAGATTATGTGAACATTTATTCAGAGATTACAAGAAAGTGAACCTGTCTTCCCCTTCAGCGGAAGAAAGATTCAATCTATTACCTTAACTTCAGGTGAACAAGAGACATTTGGGGGGGGGGGGGAGAAAGGGAAGAAATGATCGATCATTCATCGCATAATAGACTATGTTTTCTGAGTTGATATCTTCATTACAAAACTTCCGTTCTAGGTAAAGCCTGAGCTTTAAGGTTAAACTTTGAAATGACTTAATTAAATTAGCTATTTTGTAATTTTAGGGTGGGGATATTTCAGGTATCTCTTGGTTGGTTGTTTGGGTGTTGCACAAATTTTTTCTCAGATTTTTTGTCATTTTTTCTCCAACTGGTTTTTTCCACTATTTAAAGTAAATTCTAATTTTTCAAAGTAGTCAAATATGTGGTATCCATAAGTGGGTTTGAAGAAAATAGACCGCTTTTTTCTTCCACAGTAGTTGTAAGTAGTTCATGAATACTGGTAGATTACGTAAGTCAGACACTTATTACCGACCGCGTATGTAATACGAGAGGAGGTACTGTTTTCACAGGTGTCTGTCTGTCCACAGGGGTGTAATCAGTTCCAGCTGGAGGGAGTACTCAGTCCCAGCCAGGGGGGTTACTCGGTCCCAGCCTGGGGGGGTACTCAGTCCCAGCTGGGGTTAGGGGTGCTCAGTCCCGGGGGGGGGGGGTACTCAGTCCCAGCTGGGACTTGCTACGCTGCGGTCGGTATGCCTCTTGCGTTCACGCAGGAGGGCTTTCTTGTTGATTGACTAATTTGACCAATTCCAATAAAATTCAAAACTATTTGTTCCTGAAGTTAAAATTGAGACAGTATTTGAGGCAGCAGTTTGCGTATTTGCAGTACTGCATGGTCGGAGAATGTTATTCGATCAATTAAGTACAGTAACAATGAATGATAAACAATATTTTATGTAGCTGCTTCTTTTGAATTTTAAAATCAGTTGAAATAACCATATAGTTATCGTGTTTCCAAATCACCAATACTTGATGGATATCTTCTCACACCATGCTTATTAAATATACTTATTTCAAATCAACTTTGCTTATTATTTTATGACTGAGCTGATCTGCACCAGTACCTCCAAGGCATTTTCTGCAGTATAAAGTGTCTGACGGTCGTTTTTGTACATCAAGACTATTTTTAAAAGTACTTGAAGAATGTTGTGTTAAGAAGATTGTGCAAGCAGCATATGTAGAAAAAGTTCCAAATAGTTCCATGTTTACAACCATTAGTGACGTCGGCACATGAAACCCAGCATTTTACTCTGATTTTCTTTTTGATCTCAGTGGATTCATTCGCTTCTAAAAGTGAAATGCTCTGGTATCAAAACATATTTTAAAGCAGCATGTAATTTCATTCAATGCATTGCAGTTTGTTAGGAGCCATCTGCCAAGGGCAGGGAAATTTTCCTCCCGTGCAATCAAATTCAACGCTGGGACTGGACACTACACGAAAGCTTGTTACGAGCTTGGCTCAGGTTTAAATAACCCAAATAGCGAAATGTTCTGTTGATAGCGGCACTGTCAACAAGGATCACTTTGAATGTAGATTCAGTATGGTTGTCTGTTTGAAGTAATTTTAAATTAAAATCTGCCAACAGCATGCAGAACCGAAATTGCTGTTCTATCTTATCAATAACCTTTGGAGATACTCCAGAAACTCCAGAAAAACATCCCATTTAAACCTTTCACAAAACGGAAATTGACAATTCCCAATTTGACACTATTAGCTTTTGGAGTGCTAACACACAGATCACATTAAATTTTCTTTACCTCAGTTTAGTACCCTTTCTTTGAAAAATATACATCTGTAATTTTCCATGATATATCATACATTAGCCGATTACTTAAACGTTGAAAATGACATTAGTTTTTCACTTATTTAGAAAGATGGTTTCAGTGCAAGCAGTATGTGGCAGTATGTTATTTTTAATGGAAGAGCATATCATGCCCCTGTTGTCTTAAAGAAACTAAATTTTCAAAAAATGTGTGGTTTTAAGGGATGATGCCTTCTGTTCATATTTGAAGAAATATGAAATATTGTGAAATATTAAAGCCGAAACCACAGGAAAACAATTCTGCACCTGTACTTCACAGGTTTTTGCAGCTGATTAAATTGAGAATTTCCACATTGTTTGACTTAACCTTTTGTCTTCTTTTTTCTTTTTTTAAAAATTTTTTGAAGACATAAGTCCTTTTCGTGGGGCCACTGATACCCCTGTTTTGGACTTCTGGTGATGTCTGCCCTGGGTTTCAAAGCC
>JBCAUG010513862.1:0-29738 GCA_038406175.1 Haplosyllis leylae | reverse complement strand
ACCTGAGTACCTCCCCCCCCTGTTAACAGACAGACACCAGTGAAAACATAACCTCCCTCCGTACTACGTACGCGGTCGGTAAAAACTCCTCAATTCTATTCTTACGATAAACCGACGTTGAACCCCATTAAAATTAACCACCTGTATCTTCCTTCACCTCTAATCGCACAAAAGTCAAACCGACAGGGCTAAAAAAATGGACAAACAAATGAATGGAAATAATGTACATGACTGGTTGCGTGGGGAAACATATCGGAAGGTCAGACGAAGCACAGTTGGTATGAAATCCCTCTCCGTCCAGAGTGAAAGTGGAGTGAGTGAAGCTTGGTGGGAGGAGGACCAGATCAATGGATGCGAGGATCCACCTTCATTAATCACATGTCTAAGGTTAATAAATACAGCCACAACTTCCCGAGACTGACCCCTTTTTTCCTCTAGTAAACAGAAAAAAACCTGTCAGAATGGGAACCGTCAACACCACAAACCAATACTTCCAATACACAAATGGCATCATCCTTTGCCTTTTTTGTCCTACAACTACAGGGTACGTGATCAAACTTCATGGCGCTGTCTCTATTATGCAAAATTGACTATATGTTTCAAACGACTTAGATTTCCCAGAAGAAAAAACAGATCTCTTGATGTCCCTCTTTATAAAACATACATATTTCTCGAGATAGGTGTTAAAAGATGTGTTGACCAAACTATGGTGGTTAGATCTACGTACTTGAATTTTCAAAACGCGCGTAAGCACTTTGAATCTGCAACCTGTACATCTCTGTGGATGTGAATGGCCAGACATAGCTGCCAAGATCTCCTCATTTGGCCTGAGGATTACCAATCTACAGCAATGCAGCTGTAGTAATAAAACCCAGTGTCTGTTATGAGTGATATCTTACCGGGGTATGTCTGCAACTAAGCTGATTACAACATACTCCAGACACATTTGGACATGCAATGATTTCATTTACGTAATTTCCTCGTTTCTTTTTTCATTCTAAAAACATCCTAGTTTCGACACCACTGCGAACTTCCTCCAAACAAGTTTAAGACATAAAGCCCATAAGCCTAAACCTCTCAACAATTTTAGTTGAATATTGCAGGAAGCAGATTTCGCATTTGCGAAACTGAAAGAAGGATTATCAGCTGTATGGATCCTTGAACTTCTATTTTAACACATTTTACGTAAGCACCATGTAATATCAAACAAAGAATTAACATTGGAAAAAGTCACTGTCAATTTCTGCACGCAAAAGTGTAGTTACCATAGACTGCGAATGATGAAATGCCATTACTATAGGAAACTCATACTTAACGCACTGGAACCATACCATATAGCCAGCTAAACAAGGCAAATTGCTACCATTGAACAGAATCCTGTTTAATTTAGGTCAGTCATCCATTGGCAGTGAATCGTTTTTTCGCCTGACAGTCCAGCTGACGTTTTTATCCAGGCGACTGTGTCCACAAAAAGCACTATGGTCAGTCAGCTCTCTCCTTTATTTTATCCAGACTCTTAATCAATTCAAATATTTTTTCGTTCGCAAAAAAAAGAGTTAAATGTCAGCTGCTGAAAGAGAAAACTTTTGGAATTGAGGATTGCTTTTGCTGAAATACCATTCACAGCTTATTAAGATGCTGGTATTCATGACTGGATGAATACAATGGGAGCTTAAAGTAAAAGGTGTTTTCCAATCCTTCACCAGCGATAGAGCTTCAGTCCTACTTGGGAACGTTAACGGGGTAAACGACCGAGAGGTAACTACACTATGATTTTGAGTTTGAGTCATTGTTAATGGGTCACGGTTATTTGTTGTTTAGTGGACATTTTCTTCTGTATAGCGGATGTTTTTTGTTGCAAACTGGACATTTGTTGTTGCATATCTGACATTTTTCAACTCAAACCATGACTCCAAAAACAACTTTTGCTGTTTTAGCTTATTTTTCTATTATTTGGGTGTTTAGAAAGAAATAAAGTTGAAACATACACATACATTTCATAAACTTTATTAATAATTAATAACAAAAATATTGATATTTTAAAGTTTGACTCATGACTCAAACTAAGACTCAAACTCAAATTATAAAACCATGACTCAAACTCAGAATCACATAGAAGTAACAGTCGAACGACCAGACGGGAAAGCTATTCTGGTGCTTTAAGATGTTTGCACAGATGAGTATCAGCACAAATTATGGAGTCTCATCACAGAAAAACACCAACGCCAAATAAATTTTGTCTTCAAATTCTACGAACATTTTTGCCTCAAAAAGACAAGTGACCGCACAATAAGGGACTATTAAACCAACGTCAGCGTCGACTCTTGTGAAAGGAATACATTTGAGTTTTTCCGTTTTTTTGGTTTGTTAAAATTTGTACCTATTTCAATATGGAAATATAGGTACCTGTGCAAAAATTTCAGCAGTACCGGTACTGATCACTACTTGTATTATACATTTACAAATACTGGTGGCAACATAATTTAACAAATTTAGGATACAATTTTAAAACGGGAAAACTCAACTGACTTCAACTGTCAATGCTGGCATCAAAAATCAAATTGGTTCTGCACATCTTTCGCCCAGTTCCAACAGAACTTCAGAAAGTACAATAAAAGGTTGATAGCAAATATACTATGAAATTTTTTTACGTAAATGTGCTATGTTAGCCAGAAGCAGCAACCGTAAAGCGGAGGTTACACTGTAATGAGTTGTTCAGTCTCCAGATGCACTTTCATGCCAGACTTAATTAAAAGTTAACGTAGACGGCTGAAGATCAATTGCTTCACTTTTTTCGGATCCAAAGCTCTCAAGTTTTAAAGTTACTTCCTCAACCATTATGCTGACAAACACAGGAAGTGGGAGACTTTCTATCCATTACACAAATAAAGTCACTCTACACGGCACAGAAACTAAGGAAAAAAGACACTATAGTTTTTATTAAGGGCTTTGAATAGTCAGCGCTTGTCAAAATTGTGCAGTCTTGTCTGTCTACAAGGGAATTCAGTTCAATGGCTACATTGCTCTGGGGCCCCAAACAGAACTTATTGATTCGGCAGCACTTTTAGACCGCTACACAATGAATGAAATGATTTGAGGAACAAATATTTGAGATGTCTAGGATGCAGGAAAGAGTGGAAAAGTCCCTCATTGAACTAATATTTATTGGCCTGACATAATGGCTGATTGGAGGAATATTGGTGGAAGCAGGTTTTCGACACGGTCCGTGACACGGAGTACTCCAGACTCTCGCGTGTCACAAACTGGGACTTTCTCCATAAATCAAACCATTGTTTTCAAAGCGCACTTTTTCACGCTGAGTTGACTTCAATTTGAATACTGTCAGCTGCTGTTGCTGTAAATTTTTCTCCCTATTTGGACTGGTGCAATTTCTCTGGAAACTTCCAAGTAATGAGCATATTCATCTACGTCCACAATTCCACGGCTCTATTTAATAATAACAAGGAAGAGTCTGGTCCAAATAATATCAGACTGTGCAAATAAGCTCTGTGGGGATTTTTTTGTTTCAGAATGCGAGTGCGAAGAATGCCAAGCACCGACCACGTTACATTATATGACAGAAGTGTTCCAGGCATCAACTAACGAAACGGTTTTTTATCTTTAAATTTTGAAGACATTAATCAATCCAACAAGACCGACCGACAGAGTTTCAAGCACAACTTTTCCAACGAAGTTCAATCGTTGGGTGCACTCCTTTTGTGTTGCCACCAACAGACGAACTTCTACTTTGGCTCCGAAAAAAAACTCAGGAGCCAACTGAATAAAAAATATGTCCTTATGTATTGGCATACGACACTGTTACATTGTACTAGTGCAGCTCATTATGAATACGAAGCTGATGTCATCACTATCATTGCTGCCGTTCAGTTTCAAGTACTTTTCATCTGGTTCAATCATCTATCACCACTATAGTCTCTGTGTAATATACAATATCATACATCCAGGTACATTTATAAATGTGTAATTCATACTGTATAAAATACATTGCCTATCACACACAATAACCTCAGTCAGCTAGACAGACGATCGTCAGAATCAGACAGACGCATAGATGTTGAAAGTGTCTGCGTATTTGTGGTCGCTGCTGCTGTTCATACTATTGAGCAGAAAACTCACAGCCAAAGCCAACAACAGGTACAGTTAACTTTAATTCAAAGCAAAGAGCCTTTCGATTACCAAGGTCTCTTTTTTTTCCTCCATTACTTTTTTTCATACTAGCAATGATAGATGATGATATGTTCGGTTTTCTTTGTGTTGGCAAACTATATGGATACACAGAAAGGATCGCCGTCCAAGATTTAAAATCATTTTATGAAAAGCGAATAAGAGAGAGAATCGAGAAAAAAAGGTTACGGATCTCACGTAACCAGCAATGAAACAGTATTAAGCAAGAAGCCGTGCCAAGTTTCGTTTGTATCAAACTTTAAAAAACGTACTGACTTTGAAGTTAGTGAACTTCACTCTTCACGATCAAATACAATCTTTTTGTCCCAGAGCTATTGATATGACACCGGGAAACGTGTCGTAAATGTGTATAAAAATAGAACACAAGAGCAACAGAAGGAAAGTAAAGAACAGAAAAAAGAAAGAACGAATGAAAAGAAACAATGAATGATTGGTTCGAATAACAATACAGGAGGAAAGAAAGGAAAGATCAGACATTTTTCAAGCCTCTAGGGCTGTGTACCAAAGGAACCATTCGGGTACGTGGCAAATTGGCAAAACTAATTTCCCGCAACCAAATGCCACAGTGCGACCATGGTGTCGCACAAACCTTTACAAGTGAAGGATCACCTATCAGGAATTCAGGAATATGACAAGACCAGTGCTGTAGAAACCAAATTAGCCAAAACTAACTTTATGGTATTTTGATACATGTCGAATCTCAAGGTTGTGATTAAGAAGAAAACATAGGAAAATAAACACCACCGAAGACAAGGGTCAAGATAGTGACAAAACGTGCAATCAACATCACTCGGGATTCAATGGTTACTTCCGTTTGACGACCAGTGCTATTTGGAAAAAAAATCTGGGTCATTGATGTTGACTTATCCTGTAATTTGTAGTCAATTTTCACTAATAACAGGGTTTCCACATTTGAGTCCATTCAACCCTGATATTTCCCTGACAAATGATAGTATTCCCTGACAATTCCTTTTATTTATCAATCTGTGAAAAAAAACAACCTTTAACTGTCATTAATGGCAATTCCCCCATGCACCCAGGATTTTTGAAAGGCAACAGGTTAACAGTAATAATCAGTAGACCTTGAGTTTATATTTGCCAAGCAGACATTTACATAAGTACAGCCCAGGTAGAGCCCTTATCATATGATGGAAGTTTCAATTTAAAAATAATGTCATGACAAAATTCCTGACAATTCCCTGACATGACATCACAAACTTCCCTGACAATTCCCTGGCATGGGTCAAATGGCTAAAATTCCAGACATTTTTTTCAAAATCCCCTGACTTTCCCCCAACCTGACACGTGGCAACCCTGAACAATGTAGTAGAGAGAGGAGACTGGGCTAGTAGACAAGTTGTGAAATGGCTGGTTTCACTGCTTCCCCATTGCATAATATCTGACGAAAGACATACAGAGTATCAGTATTATGACATTACAAATATGGTTATTGATGTCTGTGACGTCTCAGCTGGAGAACTGATACGATAGTTATATCGTCTACTGAGCACAGGTATCTTACATATACTACGGGGACGAAGGATCCTGCAATGGATCAATATCCATTGTCTGGCTCAACATTTTCGCTATCAATAAGTAGCAAATTGTATATCAAACCGATTTCTCTTCAATCATATCAAATCACATTACAGCGTGCTTTCAAAATGAAACACAAGAAGCTTTTGTGTCCAGATTTGATAAGAAACTTTATCGCAGATGAATAAGGTCTTGGCATTTAAATGCAAATAAATCTAGTAAATCTTGACATTTAAATCTTAATATGTTCTTTTTGCATTGAGTAAGGACAGCCATCTGGAACACTTTGTAAGGGTAACAATACAAAATATTTGATTAAACCTTTGATAAGCACATACAAGAGATGGTGGCACCACCCACTCAGTTCACATACTATAGGTAACGTTCCCGAATCACCCTTTTGGCTGGATGCGGCTTTCAGTATCTTGTTTGGCGTCGGTGGACCAAAGCACCGAACATCGAGTCACCAGTGAAGTTTCTTCGTTCCAAAATTACTGTTTATTACTCAGATCTGACAGACATCGGAATCAAAGTTAGTTGTCTGGTGGCTCGGTAGTTAAACGTGTGTGTCTCGCTACTAACCTGTGGTCCGATTCCGAGCGACAAGAGAGATGTCTTCCACCTTCCGTAATAGTTAATAACCTAGGCATTGTTGCGTCACAGAATTAATGTGTTCGAGACCGAAGGTGACTCAACAAAGGCCACGATTATCAACTATTTTAAAGCACGCCTAAAGACAATAGAAATTGTCCCAACACTGCTTTAATTTCCATGAAGATGAACGACTTTGTCTGGTCTTTTGTTAAACGACAATATTAATTCCTTTCCATGAAGATGAACTGTTTTGTCAACAGTTTTCCACGATAAACATTTCTGTCATATCTGCCAGATGTAGAAGTGGATTTCTACTCCTTGCTATTGTAATGTGTTAATTATTTATTGAAGTATACGCATTCTAGCAAGGGTCAGTAATTTTAAATAACCCTTACCTGTAAAATTTAAACTGTGATAATTTTTAAAAAGTTCATTACGTTTCTGTCAAATCTGACAGTCTAGTAGGGTTCCTTATCGTAAAAAACCCGACTGTTTTGGGTTTTTTACCAATGGCCAAACAATAACACTAGAAGACACAGAATCCCTCATTTTTCATTAATTACCACGCAACTACTATTCACGTGAGGTGACTGCCATCCAAGAAAGCAACATACCACAACAATACAAAATTGTCAAGGAAGTTCGTGAATGAACTATTCTCAACACTGCATTAATTGCACCTTTAAAAACTATTCAATCCCTGTTTTACTTAACAATGCACAGCTACAATTGCTATTTTACTGCAGCGACTAGAATTTAGTGCTGAGATTGTTCAGGAAGTTGAAGCTAGCGGTGGGAGCAAAGGGGCGTGGAAGTTGTTTCTATTTGGGGGGGGGGGGTTACTGGTGGCTGGATCTCTCAGAACACTTGACTGTAGCATTTCAAGAAGACATTTGTGCACCCTCGTAATCGGTATAATTGATTCGATCACACTCCCCTTACACCGGAAATCCCATCAAATTTGATCTTTTCACAGACACCAGATCATGACGTAACAATAAATAAAAAAGTTTTTACGTGCTTTAAGGGCACCGCTCCCTGTCCATCATATTGGCATGGGATCCCAGTGCAAAAAGGTCCTTCTCCTTCCTTCTGTTGCACAAAGCTGCAGCAAACCGTGTAGGAAATTCCCGCAATGTTGCAGCTAACATTAACAAAGGAGGGCATTAAGAACTGTTTTCTAATTAAAATATGATGACAATTTCTACAGGAGAGAAAATGTTTCAAGTTACCGGTAGAGCAAATTGTTGACAGTTGTTTTATTACAGAGAAGTGACCGGCCATTATTTATGTCAAAGCATAAACGTCACTGCAGAGTTACAGTTAATGAACAGCAGGCTACAAAACCGTACGATCCATTGCATCATTTGTTACATAGTTTCAATTGTGGGACTTTCTAGTTACTATAAATGGAATAAAAATTTATGTGCCTGAAAATTTATGCAAAGGCCTTGTTGTTGTTGTTGTTGCTGTTTAATTTTGACAGTGTGTTTTTTTTTTGGGGGGGGGGGAGGGGTTCCCAGTAAGACAAGAACACATATTATTTACCTTGGGTTACTAAATTATTTTGCTTTTGCAACATTAACACACTAAATTTTTTTTCATAGAAGCCCTATGACTGTTCCTGGGGTTTTTTTGCGTGAGATCTCATGCTGTAACATGTGAGACGACAACTTACGTACAACCCGTATGCTCGCATATTGCATAACATAACCGGTTCGTTTGCTTTGTGCGGCTGGTGCAGTAAGTTTACTACGAAGGTTTTTTTTTAATCCCTGTCTATTACGTAATCAATCACCTTTTCGTATGCATTTCCATAATCAGCTATATTCCCTGAAATTTAGCCGTCCAGCATGACGATTATTTACCACCTAAGCTCGTCAACATATGCAGTTCCCACCCAATGAGGTAATAAAAGTGCCAGAAAGGGCTGCTGTATGTTAGTTCGTAACTTTCCGCACTCAGTTTTATAATGCCTTTCCCTAATTAGCTAAAATATGAGTGTAAATTATACGAGCGTGTATCGAAGTCTCGGGTAATTAAACAAATCATCATTTCAAATTACCTAAACGTATGGCTAAAGTACACTCAAGCTAACTTGTAACAGAGTAGTAGATTTGTTTTTTCCATTTGAATCTAAGTGCAAACAGGTTAGCTAAATTGCCGACTTTTCTGGCGGACTGAGCAAAAAAAAAGAAGACTGAATATTTCCCAAACTTGAGTCTTGAGAGCTGGAAGCCAACCAAGCGATTAAAACAGCACAAAAAAAACCTCGTTTTATTGCTGTCTAAGATTGCTATTTACCAAAATGAGAAAATTAATCAATGTCACTCACCTTTAAACAATGTAAAGTATCTGAAAGAATTATTTAGCATTTCTATGAAGGGAATTTTCAAGTAACAAAAAATGATGCCTCAAAAAGTTTCGCTGAATGCTTCCTTTTTTAACTTCATTCTCAAACATACTTCTTTCAAAAAAAATCATTACTACCCATGGCATCATATGTATTGCAAAACGTATGTATTTTTATTCACATCAAAAGCCTAATTTTTTTTTACAATAAATGACTGATAGTCGATTCTTTTTATGTTAAAATTTATAACTTTTGCATAATACATGTTAATGCTTTATATACTGTCTTCCGTTATGGCTTCGTACCAATCGCACGCAAATTAAATAACGTTCAAAATGTGGATGTGAAATGCTCTCTTTTTCTGGTGTGTAAGTTATTCATTCATTCATTCTCATTTAACAATTATAATTTTACCTTGGTATTAACTGTAGCCAAGATAAACGAAGGGGTTGCCTGCTCATTCATCTTGGATTATCGTCTTTAGTTTAGGTGAACGAAATTGTTCTCAAGCATTTTGGCCTGATAGTCACAGTCATAGTAAAACTTACTATGCAAGGAACTGTTTCGGCGACAGGTGTGGGTGCTGGCACAATTAACGCCAATTTTTCGGACCGAGAATGCGTGAAGTCAATTTTCAAAAGTGCAAATGTATTTATTATATCATTTTGACTGAAAAAGAAAACCCGAATGATACACCGTGGAGCATTCCTTCCAGCCTGGCGGGGTCACTGGAAGGTCAAGTCTGGCTTCTGTCTGGCCGCCTACCGGGGGGTTTCCCTCAAGGATTCATATATCACCTGACCCAATTCTAACTGTCTTTCTTCGCCCCTGTTAATATTTCCCCGCTGTTGTTGTCGGCCTATGTTTGAGTGCATTCACATTAATAATGTGCACATCGACAGGTGCGAGGGAAATGCGTTCATACACACGCACAGATCCAATAAAAAAGGGAACGCCGGCGCTTTGAGTGTAAAATCATGTTACTTTAATTTGGTCTAAGTTCAGCCAATTAACTTCATCACAGAAAAAAAAATCGATGATCCAAGATATTAGAGACGGAGGGGATCACCATGGTGAAAAACAGTAAGTTTGAACAATGTCTGGAGAACAATGATTCGACCTGTTTTATGAACCTTGGTCGTTTATAGAATGTGAAAAGATCAATTTTAAATGTCATTATGAAAACAAAAGAAAACGTGTCTTCCCACAGTCAATACAGTTTTAAACTGAACATTAAAGTTCAATCTCAAATACCAGTTTGAAAATGAAAGAAAACATTTCTACCCAGAGACAAATTTCGAGCTGAGCATGAAATGTTAATTTTCAATAGTACAGAGACAATACAATTTTAAGCAAAGTCCAATTTGAAAGAAAAGCTCAGCATGACATGTAACCCTGCTCTACGGTACTGTTCTCTTTTCTTTTCTTTCCAGACAGAAAATATTTTAAAATTCGAGCCATGTAACGAAATTAAATTACCATAATGCACTACGCCCTCCGTTTACATCGGGCACCCAACGGGAGTCCCATAGCGAAAATTACTTTTAATTCTGCTATACTTCTGGTGCATACACAATATTGCCAATGTCCATTGACTCGTAGAGTCAACGTTTGCGTTTGTGCTTGATGCAAAGAATGGAATCTATGATAACAATTGTGAGTGAGTATAGTGTTCACAAACAGGCACAAAAGGAAATACAAAGAATGGCTGCAGACTCATTCATTCTCTCTGTCTGCGTCCACGTCATCATTTACACAACGTTAAACTGTGATGTATTTAAACTCAGACGCAAGCGTTGAACGCCGAGTCTCAGTTTGAACAGCGCGTGAGGCCACGTTTTGTCCTGGAACCAGTCTATCGATATATTTGAACAGAAACGAGGAAAAGAACGACCAAGTGCCATTAAAACCAGCTACAATTTCTCTCGTTTAAAAAAAGGTGTCCTCCTTTATCAGCTTTAAGGGATAAAATTGCCAAGTTGGGCCCTCCTAAATATTAATCGAGCTAATATCTCTTACGGTAGTCTTACCAAATCTGCCCGCTTCTCGTGGAAATTGAAACTACAATTGGGCAATGAATCTTTGTAAGCATTCTATTCTAACCGCCTTTCTCCCTCTGTTCTCCACACTTTACGAGGCAGATTTCTTTTTCGGCAGCAGGAGAAGGAAATTACCTGCGGCTGCATATCAGTCAGCAGGCAAATGAATGAACACACGTTCCCCCGAATAACAATACACGGGGTAATAATTATGAATAAAATATGAACTAATCTGTTATCCAGTCAAAGAAGCTGTTATAATTAAAGGCCAGGACCACAATTTTATCCATTTAAAATAATTACCTCATCTGTCATGATTTCAGACTTACTTTCGGTTGTCCGCAAATAGTTTATAATGAGAAAATTGGTTTTGCAATTGGAAGACACAATTAGTTAGGACTATCTACGTTGGCAGTCCAAATCAGTAGCCAGTCTGGTGTGGTTACACAGTGAGGTAAGTCTCTCTGCAGAGTGACCACTGCAAAGAATTATATGCATTTCTACAGTGACAGTAACCAATGCAGAGGATTTCAGTCCAGCTTCTACGCCGTCTTTAAATTAGATTCATTTTATCTTTTAATCAAACTTAAGTTCAGCTTCTGGGTCACACCAGGTGAAATGTTTAATCTGCTTAATCAGTTTAATCTACAGTAGAGTGAAAATTGACACAGACGACACCTTACTGTACTACAGCCAGTTAATATATTTTTCAGTTTCCTTTTCCAAATAGAAGTTTAAATTTTCGAAACATATCAGGAATATTGAAAAATGCTCCCAACATATCATTGATTTTGAATGTTAGCTACGTGCAAAATAATAAGTTTGGCAATTTGATTCTCATCTGGGCGAATTAAATTTGGGTTTAATCCGTAGACTACCGTACATTGGGGTTTTGTTCGTGGATGGGTGCCTGTACAAGTCCACACTCACGTATGACAATTTTTACTAGGAATATGCTACGGACTCCAGCACCACTGATTCACTAGCAGCTTGAAAAAGATTCTAAAAATATTCCTCCTCATCACAGAAGAAAAACATTATTCAATTGACTTCGCTGGTAAACTGAAAAAGGGACAAATTCATTGTGATGTTTTCACCCAGGTAAGATTACAGTAAAAGGGTGTCACATAAATAGCAGTTTGGTGGAACTGTGCTGCCTTGCCTGTTGTTGTACGAGCAGCTCAGTAACATTGACAGAGCCTGTTCAATAGTTACCTTGCTTAGGGCTCCAAATAGAACGTATTGATTCGGCAGCAACTCCTGCTTTATTTCAGACAGACTGCAATGAATAAAAAACTTGAAGGAGGAACAAATATTTGACAAAGTCTGCAACACTGGCTGAGGAAGAGAGTAAGAGGCAAAGAGAGGGTATGTGTATCTATCTGTGTGCGACGGAGAATCAGAGACAAGTGAGGTGAAAATTCCGGGCGGACTATTATTACTGGCTGATGGAATATTGGTGGAAGCAGGTTTTCGACATGGAGTACTCCAGACTCTCGCGTGTCACAAACTGGGACTTTCTGCATAAATCAAACTATTGTTTTCAAGCGCACTCCTACACTACTTATTGACTCTCCAGTATCCACCACAATACATGCAGGACGAATAACTTTCCTTGTCAATGAAATTCCCGGAAAGTACGAGCCTTTTGTTGCGATACTGGGGTTACTGGCTATAAATTGTCAAGCCTTTTTGCTTTGATTCCTTCCCTCTTCCTCCCAAAATGCGCGCAACACAAAACGTTTTCTCGGAACTCCACAAATATGCAAATCCCAAATCAGAATCCGTTACGAATCTGAAAAGAATACGCAGCGCCTAATGGAAGTACTGAAAAAATCAGCAAAACAAATCACATGATGAAATACCGTTGAAAACGCGATCACATCACAATTAATGACTTTTAGCCGTAGCCCCCCCCCTGCACAATTATGTGGATCCACTGATAATCTTTTTTATTTTGGGTGACACTACTGGTTCCAAGTCATCTTTATGCTACATTCATCCTGTTCATTTGTATTTGGGGCAATACCACAGCAAATTATGGGAGTGGGATACTCCCCAAATCTTGCGGGCACCCCAACTCAATCACCAAGCTGACTCTACAAGAGCCAGCAATGATCGCAAGGCGTCTTTTTCAGCAGCACCAAGAAACCGAAAGAAGCCCTTTCTCCCAAGAGAACCGTTCCAGCAAGACCTTATACACGTTGCGTGTGATATCATCATTAAGAAGCAATTCAATTTTTCTACCGTAGCAATAAAAGTAATTCATATTCCACCTGAAAACGTTCTGATCTCAGACATGTGTCTACGTATTTGTGGTCGTGCTGATCATCCAACCGTGTAAATTATTGTAACCATAGTCAGCCAATGCCAAGTACAGTTATCATATCTCCCAATGTCCTTTTCAAGGTGCTTGCTTTACATTACCAGTCTAAGCCTGGCTGTCTTTGCCTTTGGTGGAAAACAACTTTTTACACAGTGGTGATGAAATTATGCTGTCTACCTTCTGTATTTTTTTTCGTCGTCTTCTTCTTGGCACAGCTCGCAAATTGTGTCTGGAGAGAAGGTTTTTAAAGCCTTTACCAACTGGCACAGTAAAATCACATGAAAAATGTAATACACAATAAGTATGTGGTCGATATTATTATGTCTACGTCTCTCTACACATGTGCAGGTGCACAGACGGACCCGTCGACATTTCCCATTACGAAAAGGGAGTACTTTTTTGTAAGGAAAATTAAATACCGCAAATATCACAAGCACCTGACAGGTTATATCACTGAATATATTTTAAGACTTTTTAATAGTGACAGGTACTACTAATCACCTGTATGTCGAATTATTACGCAATCTTTTCTGCACTTTTTGCCAGACACTTTATCTCGCTTCGCATTTGCTACTGTCCCACATAAAAGGCCTACTAAATTAAAGCTTCAGTAGTTTTTCAAAAGACTAGCTTGCCATAAACGCGCTTTAACTCTGGGAATGAAAGGTAAGACCTTCACATTCTCAAACTAAACACTGAAAAAGTTCTCACACAAGTTATAAATGTTAACTATATAATATGCATTAAATATGCATTAATGCATAATATGCATTAATTTTGATAACTGCATGTGAGTAACACTGCAAATCAAAATTGTCCATGTTTAAAAGCAAGTGGTGCATTATGTGTACATGGTATGACAACTTTTATGCCTTAGGAGGTAAACTCTGTTGTAAAACTGTTTGTTTGATTTGCGCATTGCGTAATAATCATGGCTGCTACTAAAGGCTGGCGAGCCAGTAGCTTTAACGCTCGTTGTTTTTGTTATAAATTCAGCCGAGATCTCTCAGACATGGATGCGGATCCTGTATTGGATCGATAACTACTGTCTGGGTATAGAGCCCAAAATAAATGACTCGCAAATCCAATTTTAACACCACAATAATGTAATGACTTGATTTACACTGATTGCTGTATGGTGGTAACCAACCTAGTTAAGCCCCTGTTTACACATAGCACCTTCCAATAACTAAATGGTCTCTCAAAACAGGTTACATGAGAGTGGAATTCAATTGTTACAGTTTCTAAAAGGAGAGAAAAAGAGACTGTCGAAGAGAAAGTGGGAGAAAAAGAAAACCAGCAAAAAGGACCTGCTTGTTTCACCTGCATACAAATTGAAATGAAATTTACATGTGTGGACCCCCGAGTGGGTATGTTGAAATTTCTTTGAAGCCACCAACCAACCAACCTGCCAGAAACTGAAAACGAAAACTCTGGAACTGGGTATACACACATTTAAAAAAAACTTTTCAGCAGGAAACCCAATAGTATTATTGAATCAAAAGAAACCCAGGAAAATAACACAAATCTAAAGATTACAAAGAACCGGCATTATTCACCATTTGCTTAATTATTGATATCCTGTCTTTTTAGTCTGGCATTCCCTCACCATTCATATAAATATTTTATTTGTTCAAACTTCTGATATTTTATCACGTTCCATTGCCTCAGTCTCTGATATTTAAAATGCCGATGCGTGCACATGTAGCTCGCTTCTTTTTTACCGCATAAAAACTACGTTTAACACCGCACAAAGTACCGAGTAATATTTTTAATAGAACTTACAATGTAGGAGGGAAAAAATCTTCAGACTTTTAGGTGCTTTAAAATATGTAAGACCTGTAGCAGTAAATAATATAGTTATTGTTCCAAGTGCAAACTCCTATGATGTAATGCTCTTTACAGCGACTTTTTACAGCCATAAAATTTAAATAATAAATGCACTAAGAAGTCTGTCAAATTATTTCTTTCATGAATATTATATGAGACATATGAAGCCTGGAACACACACACACACGGAGTGCGTTGAATGAAACGGTTACCTTAGGTGCTGAAAGGGTAGTTCAGGTCCGCAGTAAACAACACAAAGGCGCCTTATTATTCACCAAAATAATGTGACGTTATGCAATGCATTTGTTTCAGTACAGAAAGGTAAGGGCCACAAAACAGGCAATGACAATATGTTCGCTTGAATCACCTATACAATCCCATCCAATCTATTCCCAATACGGGCACGGTACTCTTAGTACTTTACGAGGGACATTTCGGTAGAAAACGATAAAGTTCCAGTCTCAAAGGCAACGCAAGCATTGCTTTACAGGAAAACCAGCTTTTTTTCCATCCCTTAACAGTTTCCAGTGTTTGATATTTTGTTGTAAATTCCAGTACACCAAGGACTCCGCTGAAGTAGATCTAATCCATGACCCCCTCCCCGATATTACCTATTCCCACTCGTAGCATTCATCCATTGTGTATCGCAAGAACAAACAACATATCCGAACTTTTTAGCTTCCAATGATGGGTTTTTCCGGAATTTTACTACCCAATGTTGACAAAGTAGGGCCGACACAACTGTCAAACTACAAATCCTCAAGATCTTCGAAAACTCGCCTGCTAATCTAACGCAGAATAGGAAGTCCGATAAGCTTATAAGCCTGGAATGGTAAAGGTCAGTGACCTCCCATCACTTGTTCGATGAGAAACTGAACATTTCAGTAGAGTTTTTCACAAACTATCCACAATACAAGAGTGCCAATATTGCCAACTTTGTTTTAGCTCTGCAACTAAATACCAAGTAGTCCAATGAAGTGTGTAACCTTGAAAAGTAATCTTCATATCCCCCTTGATTTCTAATTTCAGATTTACTAAGATCAGTTGGTGTAGATAGAGAAAGAAACTGTGAATGTGTGGGAATACAAAGTTGGCAATAATGCCAATATTGCCAACTTTGTGTGTTTGTGAAAAACTCGAGTGGATTTGAACTGCAGTATTGTACAGGGAAACTGCGATATCAGTGAGATTCTCCTCCAAAAGTTGTTTTTGCACGTGAATAAGTGACAGAACTGGAATAAAGATCAGTTGATGGTCGCAAATCACAGGTCATTTCAAAACGATTATTCGTCTAAAGTACGGTACAAAAATCTCTGACCGCTTATGAAAAGTGGCCGTGAAAGAGGATAGATCCCATGATCCCATGGGTGTAACTTTTTTGAGGATCAATTACTTTCATTGGTCAAAAATTGGGTCAGCAAACCTCAATTCAATTTATTTGCCCCCCGGAGGCTGCACTAAGTGATTTACGAGGTTACGCTGGTCAGCCGAGTGCATTCACATATATCATCCCGTGAGCGACATGCAGACGGACCAGCAACGACAGAGGAAGACGACTGCGCAATTGCACAGGTGCAAGAACACGTAGTGCTCCTTGTGAAGTTCAACAGTCAGACTAGTCAATTCCAGATGTTTCAAAGTCTGGAATGAAGAAGGAGTCTGGACACCACTCACTACTCCTCACAGCTGGCTACTTATTTATCATATATCACGTTCCTCCATCATCCACCTTACAGAATTCAAGAGATATATAGTATCGGCGCAGTACTGAACGTGTACTTACTACGTTCGTGCACTGACCTTTTTAGTGCAAAAACAAGGCCTTTGTGTGATCATCACATCTTTCGAAAAAACATAATTGCAAGTCCATTGAGGATCATTCATTTAATAATAACATCACTTGAAGTGGAGTCAAAACACAGGAATAAACGCTTAGAAGCAAACTCTTTGAACTTATTCTACTAATAAGTTCACTGTACACTACCACAAGAGCAACAAACTTTTCAGAGAATTATTTTTACCGGCGTAGACACAACACGATAGGCATGGTGCCCTGTCTGTTGACCAAAAAAGACCGAGTAAAACTTCTATCCGTTAGAATTTCCAAGAAGCCCACGGACAATAATTAATTTCTTACTTGACGGAGACTATTTCTATTTAAAGCCACTGTGTCTATTCCAGGAGTAATCACACCGTAGCACGTTGTATTTTCAACAATTCTTTCATGGTGATCATTCTGCTACCACCTTAAAGCTCGTTCACACTGAGCTGCGGCAAAAGTAAAGGAAACTTTTTCGTTGCCGCATAGAACCCAATTGATGACGACACCTTTGCTGTTGCCTTTGCCGCAGGTCTCCGTGTGAACAGATCCATAGAGACCAATGTTACCCATTCTTGAAGGAAAAAATATTTCCTTTGCAGCAGCTCAGTGTGAACGTGCCTTTAGGCATTTTGAAAATTGCAAGATGTCATTACATCATGTGCCAGACATTGAAAATTGCAAAATGTGAAAATACTGAGTACAGGATACTTTTATTGAATAGACGGAATGCCTCACACATGCATTACGTAAACTGGAAAGTCAACCTACTTTTGTAAGTCTACTTTAAATTGCGTGGACAATTGCACTAGGGGATCCGGGGGGAGGGGGGAGCATGGCCATGGAAGACGGGTAGTCTCCTTTAAGGTACACGTTGTCTCCAAGGAAACAGGAATGCATAGTAACTGTTTGAAATTTTGTGTGGTACTGTTAGTCAAAAATTAGGAGCCGATGCACTCATAAAGCAATGGCTCAGTCCAAGATGTTTTAATGTATTTTGTGCATGATCTTGTACTGCGAAAAAACAGAGCTGAAGCTGGCTCACCAGAAGTTTCCGAGTACATTACTTGCAAAGAATAAAATCAAATCGAAGGAAGCTGACAAGTCACAGAAATGTGTAGAATGCCAGACTGACCACAAGGACTGATGGAAGGAAGGCCAAGCTCACTGCAACAGATCTCAACTGATATTACCCAAATTGCAATACCTGTCTACTTTTTTTTGCACAGAAACAGGTTCACGGAGTACATCAATTAGAACTCCCAGATTTCTTTATCTAAATTTCAAAATTGTTCTTAACAATCACAATGTCCAAAAAATTAAATCCAATTATTTTTGTAGTCTACCAAAAATAGAAATTGCAATTTCCAAAAGAGATCAACATATTCCGAAGATTGGAATCGAAATTTAAAAATAATCAAAATATATACCAAAGATAGATAGGAATTACCCATTGGGGAGACAAACAATAATAATAATATTGACTACAATTTCAGTGCAGGGATTCATCTACTGTTATTCTCATCTGTCCACATCCAATTTACAATATAATAACGAAAAAGCTGGTCTCGTTTCGTACAGATACGGCTACTTTCATTTCATATCTCTGTCCTGCAATTTCGACGGAGCCTATTATATTGATAGACCCGTCCAGCATAGCCTTGCATGATAAAGATGTAAAGTGTCTAGTGTTTGGTCAGAAGGCATCTATTATGGCTGTGGGGGAGGTAATGTAGGCCACATAATACAATTATACTGATTGAGAAGGGGCAAACATTTCATGTACCATTTACTTGACCAGCATTTATATAAGTACGGGGATATAAAGACCACAAAGCTGTCCAAGTACCGCATTTATGGCTCGTTCACACTGCGCGGAACTGGGAACGGGAGTGGGACCAGAAATGGGAACGGAAACAATGGGTTACTGTGTATTATACTGTACTGTTCACAGTGCACTGAGACAGGGACAGGAACCTGACCCATTGTCTCCTAATGTGATCGTCCCGGTCACATTCCCCTTCCGTGCAGTGTGAACGAGCCATTAGATCTCGCATTCAATAATAGTACCTGCCGTTGAAGCAAGGATGCGACGTAGTGCTATTTATAAGGCTTTGTTGTCCCTTTCAGTAGACGTCAGGGAATTAACACGTGCGGGAAGGAGGCGGAATAAATTGAAGCCATTCTGAGTAGAATGTAAGTCAGTCATAAAGAGGCAATTCGTTTACGAGAGAGACTATATTTTCTGAAGTGACGGAAAATTAAGAAATATAATTTCCCCGCGATAATCCAAGGGCCACAAATTTCTGGTGATGTGATATATTGCCCTGGTAGGGTCGATGACCTCATTTCGCATGTCTTGAAGACCTAAAGATTTCTTCACTTACTCCAGTATATGTAAATGCTACAAACGTTTACCAGATCTTTCACTCTGTTGCTGTGTTATGTTACATGTTCTAATGTTGGCCGACATCATGTACATCCTTCATTTCAATGAGGATGCTATGACAGAAATTGTCATTGATGTCTAGTGTTTCTGTTGAACAATACTCATATCCTGTTATTCCTTCGGGTTTGTTTCATGTCAAGGAAGTGGAAAGATTGCAGAAAACTCAAGTTAACTTGTGAAAACTTTTCTGTTTAGAATCCAAAATTAGGCGACAACCATCGCAAAGCTTCACATGGGACCAGTGTGCACTGCACTTGTGGGTGGGCGGGTGGGTTAACATTAGCTAATCCTGATAAAACGAAAGATACTTTTATTACGTTATGCGAACCTGATCAGACATTTAATTAACCCTGACATATGTGTCACCCACTGCTCCTTTGAAAAGCAAATGACCAAGTTTATGCGTCACGTTCCACAGCCTAATGCTGCCTAATGCCTGCAGCTCAAAATCTCATCCTCATAAGCTACACTGCTTATTACTGATGTCTGGCCACTACCACCACGATGAATACTAAGAGGTCACGAAGTGGTCACTTTGTCTCCTACATGATTGTTGACAAATGAATCCAAAATGTCTCACAAGCGAAAGCAAAAAAAAAAAATCTATTCTCAGATGGTTTCTTCATGTTTCCCAGACGAAAGAAGGAGGCACAGTCATGTATTATTTTCTCATAACTTGGTGGGCCTCCACTCCTTTTGGAATTTGTCGCCTTGTTGTACCTTAACAACATGACGTCAAACCCTAAACAGCCAATCACCACCTGACAGACAGGAAAAAAACCTTTCTACTTTAGTCTTGTAAATTTATTGTCTGTGATATCAGTGCTGAATACACGTGAAAAACTCTGTAAACTCTGTAACAGTTTTTAAAAACCGGACAGTCTCAACTGACTCTGGAAGTTCCAATGAAATACCAAAGGAGCACATTGTTGCTGTCTGTGCAATGTGGGCTTATTGCTTAGATTTCTGATTCAATCCAAATGTGACTTACCAAAAAAACATGACTATTCTCCAAAACGTATTTATTGGCTGCAACATGCCATCACCTGGAACATTTTAGCTTATTATATACATTACTTTGAATTTTCCATCTGTTTCTTGTTCCTCATGACATACATAACATTTGCATGAACATCAAAACGCCCCATTAATACCTTTCCTCATACCAAACCAAACTGTATTTGTCTTATGTAACCTGTGAACCCATCTGTCCTCTACACTGTATCCAATTCTCCTACAGGGGATTTAACTACAAGACAGTCCCATTAATACTGAGAGAATACATGGGTACGGAGGGTCAGGGGCCACGTCCCCCCAGTCTTACGGGTCATGTAAATGTGGGTCATAATCCATAATTAATAATAATATTCTCGTTCAGGTCTAGATTGCTTCCTCTTGATAGAATAATGGCCATTCGTCTTGCAATTTGTCCCTCAAGGCTGACGTTAATTTGTCTGTATACCTGGTGGAATTCCGCTGTGGACGCAAAAAAGCATGAGCCCAATTCTTCTAAAACTGAGCCCTGTTGTTACCGTCCGCATCAGAAGGATAGGGAAGGTAATGTTTTCAGTCTGTTCACACCGGCGGGGGGGGGGAGCACCCCGGGATGGGGTAACCCCTCCCAGCCAGGTCAGGTTGGGGTACCACCCCAAGCCTGGATGGAGTACACCCCCCCCCCCGGATAGGACAGCACAGCAAGCAATTGCTACGTGGCGGGCGGTATGCCTCTTGCGACACGCAGGAGGACTTTCTTGTTTTTGTCGGGCTAACGCGTCTGTAAAGGACTTTAATGGCATCGACAGAACTGTCCACAATAGGTTGTCTTTGATACAGTTTGGTCTACAAATTTCTTAATTTCAACATTTAGGTATCTAATATCAAACACGGTAGAATCACTTTTTATGCTGAATTGGTGTGAGTGTACCAAGGGGAGAATGGGAAATACAAACAGAAGTTCTTGACAGAAATTGACGTGTTAAGTCATTAAATCTTACGGCCTTAAAAGAGAGGTGGTCCGCCAAAAAATCTTGAATAAACAGAGGAAGAAATCCACAATGCGGCTAATGGACTAAATGGACCTACTATTTTAGTACAAAAAAGCTGGTCTGGATCACGCGTCGTGTTTTGTTTTCTAATCGTCACGCATGCGCACTGACCATGCGCTACTAGCGAACAATGGGATGGAGAGGGATGCGTATTAATATGTTCTACAGAAATGTTAACACTGGTCTGAGACAGGGAAAGGAACCAGAGACCATTGTATCCTGTTGTGCTAGTCTGGTTCCCTGTACCTGTCCCGGTCTCATTCCCGTGCAGTGTGAATAAGCCGTAACACCCACCTTAGTCTACCTAGTTTATTTGTTTACCTAAACTGGACAGTATGCTATGCAAGTGCAAGCTGAGATCATCGTCGCCTGATCCAAGCCTGATTCACCAGCAGCAGTAATTGACAATTGCGACAACACTGATGTATTTGTTTACCTTTTTACACCAACATACATGTACAAAACAACAAAATTTTCTCATGAACAAGCGAACATTCGTTTTTTCCCCCTCACTCGCAGTCAAACTTTTGCGATTATCTTACTATGGCATGTCTCTGCAAAGCCAAACAATTTATCAGTGCAACTTTCACTAAGTTTAAATACTATCGAACAATATGACTTTTAAGCATCAACTCGGAAACTATTTAAGAACTTAGTTTCCTAAATGTTTTATTTCAAGCAATCCTGGATCTATTTATGGATCAATTTGAACAATAATTTTCCACCCGTCTCAACATCTGCCTGCATTACTATTGAAAAGCCATGACTTGTAATTTTTCTCTCATTTATTTTCAACAATCTCGGACCCCTTTATTGTACTGCCCATGAAAAAATATTGTTCTTCTTATGTCACAAACATCGCAGCAACCCCTCTTTCCCGTAAAAATATGTGTGAAATCCGACGTTCTCCCTTTTATTTCAATCATCATAAAATCGTTTCCTTATGTTCCGCGTAGTTCCACGTCGACAAAGCGACCGGCGCAATGGAATGCTTTTCTGCGTCTCATGTTCAGTCACGGACGCAAGCCACGGGCGATGTCTGTCTGGAGTCCGGCATAGGTCATCAAGTCTCTTCAATTACCTGCGTCTTTAACAGCGTCCCACGGAGCAATCATTCCCATAATTACCTCAAGAAAATATGTGGCGGTCACGGCGGTCAGACGACTGAATGACTAACTGACCAAGAAGCCAACCAACTGATCATCATTGACTGTCTGGCGATATTGTATAACCCGTAATAATGATAATGATGAAGATGATGATGATAATGACGACGATGATGATCTAAACTGCCATTAACTTTACAGTGATATGACCGCAAACAACACACACACATGTCTGTGTACGAATGAACGTGCATGAATGCTACAATAGACAAGATGTGTTGTTTTACATACACATTACGGCATGCACTGTGTAATCTTCTCCACACAGGTGACAGTACATGTTTCATAATCTACTTGCTCGACGGTCACTTGTTTCCGCACACATGACTAACATGGGATTGACAACTACCATGACAACAGGTATGGGGTGGATGGAGCTGGCGTTCACGTCGCCCACCCTGTTAAAACAACATACAATGTAACAGAAATCAGTTAAACTTGAAAGTAGGGAAACTTATAAACATGTGTCACACCCATCAGAACTGAACACTGAACAGAACAAAAGCGAAACAAGAAAGTCCTCCTGCGTGACCGCAAGAGTCGTAGAACCCACATCGTAGCCTGTCTGAAGGTGGTGTGGGGTACTGATCCTGATCCTGTCCCTGTCTGAGGAGGGTCCTGTCTGGGGTGATGGGGGTACCCCTTGTCCTGTCTGGGACTGGGTGGGTTGGGCCTAGGGGTAACCCCTGTTCTGTTGGGGGGGGGGGTAGTGTACCCTCTGTCTTGTCCAGGGTGTGGGGTAAGGTCCCCTGTCCTGTCTG
Source organism: Haplosyllis leylae (assembly GCA_038406175.1). NCBI lineage: Eukaryota > Metazoa > Annelida > Polychaeta > Phyllodocida > Syllidae > Haplosyllis > Haplosyllis leylae. The sequence goes on along the minus strand of JBCAUG010513862.1, from coordinate 6,614 downwards.
GGGGTGGGGTACCCCCATGTCCTGCAAAGTGGGTTACAGTCGGGGTATCTCCCTGTCCTGTCTTGAGGGTTCCACCTGCCCCCAGTGAATAGACACACGCCTGTGAAAACTAACCTCGTACTACGTACACGGGCGGCAAATATCTGCCACTCAATACAATACCATTAAAATTAAAAAGGCCAAAGAATGTCTGAATGCGACGTCAGCTTGGCGTTAGCTATGTGTAAACACAGCCCAACATCGGACTTTACTGGAGAAAAGAAAAGATATCCACCAGGAAAAGCTGTTGAAGTGAGATGCGGAGGGACACCTGCACCTGCTGCTGCTGATGAACTACTTTCCCTCATCTCTCACCTCAGTCCAGTTTCATTACCAGCAAACCCGGTGGAAAAAGGTCAAATTCGAAAGTTCTAAAGGCCGAGTCGTGTCAGAGGATCTGCGTGTGGATTGATGACGAGGATAAGAGTGAACTTCTAAATCCAGCAAAAAATGTTGCTTCTTATTCTTGGAAACACCACGATCAACTTTAACGCTTCTGCTAGTCACGCTACTTTAACCACAAAGGAATACCTTGTCTGAACGCATGAATTCGTTTTCACTTGGTTACAGAGTAATATCCTTAGCTATAAGGTAGGAGCCACATTATTTTTGCATTGCACTTAAAAGAGTGAATCGATGCTCCTTATCTGGGATCATTTCAAGCTGGGCAAAACAAGATAATAGTTATGTTTTCTTTGCAAAATAAATTGGACGACATAGGTCATTTTGGTGGCACCATTGGTGGTGCCCCTGTTATGGACTTCAGGTCACATATGCCCCGAGTTTCAAAATCTGGGTGGATCCCTTGCTTGCCTGCCATAGTCTAAAGATACCAAACTAGGTACGACGACGTCACCCGCGCTTCTGAAGCTGCGATTGTCGTCGTCGTGATTTTTATTTCCCTTTCTATTTTTAAGGAAACAACAGCCAGACATTTGGCAAGCCGTTCACGTGTGACGCACATGAACAAACTCAATGAAAATGAATCTGCACGTAGTCAACTGAGCCCTGACAAAACGTGTCACCCACCGCTATTCACAATAAAAAATGGCCAAGTTTATGCGTCACGTTCCACAGCCTAATGCTGCCTAATGCCTGCAGCTCAAAATCTCATCCTCATAAGCTACACTGCTTATTACTGATGTCTGGCCACTACCAACACGATGAATACTAAGAGGTCACGAAGTGGTCACTTTGTCTCCTGTATGATTGTTGACAAATGAATCTGGAATCGAAACCAAAAAAGTACATTGTACCATCACGTAAAAAAAGATGCACAGCTTCATTGACTGTAATCAGAGTGGCTTGAGAAGATTTTTCCTGATTCCAAAGAGAAGCACATTTGTATGACCTAGAATGTGACCTAACCTCGTAACATTTATGTTTCGCTTTTCAGTCTCAATATCAGGACAGGTATCTACATCCATCAATGGGCAGCTAATTTGGCTGAGACACATCACTGATGATATTACCCTCCCTTTGGACACATTTTTAAAAGGTTCTGACCCTAGCATATTCAAAACCCTCTCTGTTTTCAGTACAGTTGGGTGAAACGGACAGGGTTACAGAAGAACGACATTCGAGTTTTCCCTAATTTCAATCTGACAAATTAAACCAATTGCTGATTTGGCTCAACTGAAAAGGGACTTGGAAGTAGGAATATGTTTTTTGTTATTCTTTACACTACTCTCAGTATTCTTGTAACTAGACCTAGTTATTGTACTATGTGAATCAATTGTACTTATTTAACTAATTGTTGGTTTGAATTTAGAGGAAACTCGATTCACATCTGATTATTGTGACGAAAAATGAACAGATTGCCATCAGGGCAACTCTTTGTTCGTTTTTCTCTTTCAGTTTACAAGATTAGATTGAGATTAGTTTAGTTTCTCAGAATTTTTCTTAATTAAAGGGGTATCATATTCAAGTTCTCTGACGCATTATGACCTTCAGTGATTCTTGATTTTGAAAGAGTTCCTGCTCAAGTTTCCAATATTTTATGAACCTCAATGAACGCAACTTTTAATATCATACACCATCATGAAAAATTGTCCTAATAAACCCGATACTGGACAACTAAATTTTGAAACTAATTAATTTTTAGTACATTTTTATTGAAACTAAGATCTGTAGAATAGAAATTTGCTGACTACGTCACTTGCAATTCTGTTCACATCCGCAGCCTCTCTACACACTAAGTTTCTATTGACATTAATAAAAACCCCATTAATACCTCTCTTCATACCAACCCAAACTGTATTTGTCTTATGTAACCTGTGAACCCATCTGTCCTCTACACTGTATCCAACTCTCCTACAGGGGATTTAACTACAAGACAGTCCCATTAATACTGAGAGAATACATGGGTACGGAAGGTCAGGGGGCCACGTCCCCCAGTCTTACAGGTCATGTAAATGTGGGTCATAATCCATAATTAATAATACTCTACACAAGCTCTTTCCACGCAGAAATCAACAGTACTCGTTCTGTGAGTGAGATCCTTCGGAGAGCTTCTAAAATTTTAGATAGGACTGTACAAAGATTTAAGTTATAAAGAAAGCATTGCTTTTCATCTTTGTCCACCTCACGTTTTTTGTACCCGAAAATTTACATCTTTACAAAACATCAAGATTGCACAGACAAATCACAACGAAACAAAACGAAGCATTTGTGCATCAAAAGTGGGAAACCAGCAAAAACAAAAGGGAGTAATTTCCGACCGTACTTTACCTGTTCACCTGTCTCTATTGCAATGTTCTGCATGTTGTTGCCATGTAAGCGCGATAACTACATTTGCGCATAGTTTGGCATCTCACATGTAACAAACTCACATGCGAATGACACCCACACAGTCTACCTATTTTGATGTACTTATGCAAAATGCCATGATAGGCAAGTCTCTTTTAGTTGCATCATTCCATGTTATTTCACTGTGTGAACAATCGTTTGTAAACGTGTATATTGAGCACCATAAAATGCCTGTAAGAACTATTCGCCCGCATGTCTGAACGAAAAAACAACTGCAAAAATAGCGTACCGAACTATAGCAAAAAGGAAAATTATTTTGTACTTTCAATTTCAATTAAAATTAAGTGCATTATTGATGTATTTTAAATTTTAACACAGGTGTTACTTTCAAAAAGGAATGTCATGGGTCTTTCTGTATTATGCGTGACGTCTGAAGAATTCAATAATTTGCACAGGTAGAGATGTTAGTAATGGACAGTAGAATACAAGTAAATGGTCCATTTAAGTTATACGTGTTTAGTCTAACTCGGTGTGAATGGTGCAACTGAATTGGACATGCGATCCCTTTCTCGGGAATCGGGGGCGGGGGGTCAAAAAATCGCAATCGCAACATGTAGTGTGAACAGAGCATAATATTGTGCACCGTTATCCGTGCATCTACTGGCCAATTAGCTAAATGTTTTTTGTAGAATCCACTTGTAACGTGTACTTTCATTGAGATACTTGCAATCAGAAGCTAAAAAACTAAGTCGACAAGACAAGGTGAAGGGGCACACACATGGCTTAAAACATACAAACCAACAGCAAAAAAAAAAGACTTTATTGAAATAGACAAGCCTTAATTTCTAGGAAAGTGCATGCATTCAATGAAAGCCATAATGCTTATGTTTTACTGCCGAGACCTTTCACGCCACATGTTCACCATATATGCACAAGGCCATATGTCTGGGCCAAAAGGCCGTGCCTATCTTAACTGTCTGGTGCAATTACCACGATTACAATCCAATAAAAAACATACAATGACCATTAAATGCTCCTAATCTAGGGTCATTGCGATCCACAATATGTAAGTAGGCTAAAATGACACCAGCTTTCATGTTCATACACTTTCGCAATTATAATTCCTGTACTATCAAATATATCAAAATATCTCAAAAGAAAAGAGATCAACACTAAAGGAATATTTTTCAATACAGTTTGCTATGAGATTATAAACTACTAAACGCCACACATTTTTGCCGCCCGCGTGCAAGGAAAGGTAACGTTTTCAGTTTGTTTGTCTGTTCACAGGGGGGGGGGGTGTCTCCTGGTTCCATCTCGGGGGAGGGGGTACCCTAGACAGGACCAGGGGTACCCAGACAGGATAGGGATACCTCCAGGACAGGATAGGGGGTACCTACACCAGACAGGATAGGGGGTACTTCCCAAGACGGGACAAGGTGTATGCTACACCGCGGGCGTTAAGCCTCTTGCGGTCACGAAAAAGGACTTTCTTGTTCAATAATAATTCTGAAAATTATGGCCCATTATTGTTGTGTTTTTAGGGAATCGAAAGCCTAAGCTGCTGCATTTGGTTCGTTGCCCTTTGCTCGTTTGTCTTCTTTCCAGACCGTATTGTCTCTCCTTGTTTCTCCGTCGTGCTATATCAATAATATCAAAAGTCGGCTTTAATAATGAAAGTAATTGTTTTTATAGTCTGTAATTTCGAATCTGAAATTAAATTTATTTTCTCTTTTGTCCACTTGCAATGTTTGACGCCAGACGCCTACATTTACTGAGACGACCAAAGCTTCAGTAAAGTTGTGAAGATTCGCAGCACGATAATGCAATTATATCTTTTATTTTTTGCTACTCGCTTGTGAATCAGCTCAAATACAGGATTTTAGTTTAGGCGTAACATTACTTTTTCTTGCATTTCAATCGGGCCACTACCTGACATATGAGGAACACAGCCACAGTTCAATGTTCAAAACTTTCCTTTGACAAGGCTTTGTACACATAAGTAGAAAGCAGCCGAAGAAGAAGTTGAATGCTTAAAACTTGTCTTTGTACTTAGTCTTGTTAACACTACGATGTATTAAATTACCAACGGCCTTTTTCTTGAACTTTTTTGTTTGAACATGTTGCATGTGTCTAAATTTAATTGTACGTATATATCTGTTAAAGTCAATTGCCAACTAATTAATTACTTTCATTTTGTTCCTAATGAAATTACTGAGGGTCTATCTCTTGACCTTTTTGTTTAAATACATTAGTTTGTCTACCAGCATATGAATACATTAATTAAACTTATCTACTAAAGATACGTATTAATATGTATGTAAATTAATAACTAAATTTCAATTGAGTATGATGCACTGATCGAGATTGTTAGGGTTTGTTCACACTATGTGTTTTTTTCTGATTGCGACTGCGATTCCTCTTGTTGCAACAAATGAGTTGTACTGGACTTAATGGCAGTGTTCACACTGTGCGACTGCAACAACATCACCAGCTCCTCTGCAGCCCATTGTAAGCAAAAACAAATCGCAGTCACAATCAGAAAAAACGCACAGTGTGAACCAGCCTTTAATCAATTTCCATCGAAACCTGTTCAAAGCGTATATACATGCGAAACGACGAGCGACGAAAAGGTCATGTTGTTTACTTGTTCGTCCGCTCTCGACGTCTCACGTCTACTCGAATACGTGGCCAAATGTGTGCGGCCTGAGATATCAACCCAATGTAAAAACTGAAATCACGATTTTACACAGAAATTAGTTACCATTTATAGCAATATACGAAAAAAGAGAGTTTTGAAAAAGAATATGTGGCGGTTCAAATTGAATGGGAAAGAATATGCTCCTTTGAGACATCTTTTTCGTCTCTTTTTCTCTTACGGCAAAGATTCACGATAGTTGTTTTTCACTGTAATGAAAACGTCTTTTCCTTTCCAACGAAAGGCAGATTTCTACAGAGTCACTAGACTCCAATCATAAGCCTAGAAGCAGAGTATCCTGGGTCATTCTGCCCAAAACGACCAGTGATGCACTGGCTTTTCAATCTAAGAAAAGCTGAACTTCATCTGCCAGTCTAAAAAAAGAAATATTTTGGTACTTTTTTGAAGTTACGAAGTTTGCCCAAAGTTGAAAACTTTACCATTTCCATCCATAAAAGCCTGCTACGCAAAACCTACATTTCTGGGAATAGTCGATGCTTTCCAAAAATATGATTTTTCTCTGACAATTACATAAATGTCAAATGGCCAAAAGGCTTTGGTTTATATTTATTTATGTTTACCAATACCTCACTGAACACAGATGGGATTAGGCGCAGACAACGTATTGGTGACCAAAGAACGGTAGACAACTTTTTTGTACTCCTAATTATAATCTGAATTTTTTATGTCTTTCCAAGGTTTCTATACTGACAATAAGCAGAAGTCACCCAAGTGGCCAAGAACGGTAGTCAACTATATGTGCGACTAATTAATCCAGATTTTGATATTAACTAGTGTGGGTTTGCTTCCAAGGTTTTCTATGCTCACAATACAACAGATTTATTCCAGCTTTTATTTCAGGCAAAGACATAAGTAATTATGTACATCATTGGAGGAAGAGTTAAATCTGAGTCGATAAGCAGAAGTCACCCAAGTGGCCAAAAACTGTAGTCAACTACTTGACTAATTAGTCAACTTTCTTATATAAACTAGTAATAGCGTGGGTTTGCCCCAAGGTTTAATGTGTGTGTGTGTGTGTGTGTGTGTGTGTGTGTGTGTGTGTGTGTGTGTGTGTGTGTCCGTCCTCCATTAAGTGAAAACTATTATTGTACTTCATTCAAAACTGCAA
>JBCAUG010513751.1:0-15068 GCA_038406175.1 Haplosyllis leylae | reverse complement strand
GGGGGTACTCAGTCCAGCTGGGGGGTACTCAGTCCAGCCGGGGGGGGTACTCAGGGTGAGTGCCCTCCCACCGGACTTGCTACGCCGCGGTCGGTATGCCTCTTGCGTTCACGCAGGAGGACTTTCTTGTTGAAATACTATGTTAATGCACAAGTGTAGTTAAATAAATGTGTGTTCATTTGTCATTGGTCTTGTTGTATTGTCATTTACCTGTAAAGGTTGTGCTTTGTTTAAATATTTTGTGATCTGTTCATCGATGGCCATTGCAGGGGCTGTTCAAGGTATTCAAACATGTTACCAAAGATTATGGACTCCGTTTTTGCTCAAAATCTGTACACCATATCTTATGATACTTAGAAATCCGTTTTACTCATTGTACATCCGAACAACTTACATTCAGCAACGTAAAAATCCGTGTACAACCTGTGAGGTGACTTCACTTCAATGGTGTCACGATGACATTTGGGTTTTTGCATTTTAATATAGTGTTTTAAATTTGTTAAAGGATTTTCCTACCAGTATATGTAAATTGGTTGATATAAATAGCAACTAAAAAAAGAAGACCAATATTTCCAAAAAAGAATTTACAAATTTAACAAAGCAAAAAGGGAAAAATTAAATTGAGTGCCAAAGGACAACCATGGAGAATAGTTTTTAAGGCTTTGAGAATTTGCCCTGTAATTTTTTACCTGTTTTTTTTACCATCCCTCTTCGCTAAAATCGCATTGGTTCAATGATAGCACAATGTATTTTTTCCTTTTTTTTGGTTTGTTAAATTTGTCATATTTATTGAAATACGGGTCTTCTTTATTAGCAAATACCTGTGTCAATGTAAAAATACATACCTGTGTACAAAAATTCAAAATACCAGTACTAATTACTAATTGTATTACATAGTTACAAATACTGGTTGCAACATAATTTAACAAATTCAATAAATTTAAAAGGAAAACGGAAAAACTTAGATGAGAAGAAACAAAACGAATTGTATGTATTGAATTTTTGAATTTTTGTGCAAAACAAATACACCTCCCGACCTGTTTTGTTTGCTTCATTCACACAAATGTTAATATTTAAGACCAAGAGAAAACATTTATATATCTACTCGCCAATCACCCAAGTAGACCGTCTATCGCCATTATTGATCACTTTGTGTCTCAACCTTGATGTTATGCAAGGCAGAAATTATTTATTGTCACAAATGTTACAATTTATAGCTTTGGTCTTAAAAAATGGTCTCATTTCAGCATGTGTTCGATCACCCAGTGGAAGCCTTTCCTTGAGAATTGACGAGAATCCGTTCATTACTAGAACGTAAAACATGGCATCGCAATTGACGAATGAGCACTGTTGTTTCAGTCAGCAATGTGGCGTTGGTGTCCAGCTGTTTAATTTGATTAGAGAAATATATTACGAAAAAGTCATGATTACTTATAAAAGAAAGCCCATTCACTTATCTGGAGGCATTTGTGATGACTATTTCGAGTTATAATGATGAGTTCTTATTCGTTGTTAAAAAGCTGTGTCAGTAGTACCACTTCCGGCCATACTAGTTCCGGTGTGTAACAATGGTGCGTGCAGTCTAAATATCCGCCCCACTGCTCCACCTTCAGGTCACCTCTCTCAAAATAAATGGGGAAATTATCCAGATATTTGAAGCTGTATTTCTTTGCCATATCTCGTAGCAAATGGTTGGTTGGGTGTGAAATTGGGTGCGGCACTAGTTTCAAGCATTGCTTTGCTTCCTTGATTCTGATTCGCTGAGAGTAGAAACCGGATCCGGAAATAGTAATGAAATGTTGTGGAGTCGTACTGCGCAAAATCACCTGCAGAAAGCAAAAGAAACAAGAAAGTCCTCTTCCGGGAAATGAAAGAGGCGTGTCCTCGCCTGGGGGCAGTGGGGGCGGGGTGAAGGTGTGAGTTTAGGTACCCCAGTCCTGGTCATTAGGGGAGGAAGGCTACCCCAGTCCTGGCCGGGTGGAGGGGGAGCTTGCATACCCCTCCCTCCAGCTCTGGCCAGGACACGTTACCCCCGTCCCCTTCCCCTTCCCACCCCTCCCCTCCATTTGACCTTTGACCAGAGACTGGGCTACCTCAACCGCTGGAAGGGACCTGGGACCAGATACTGGCGTACGCATCCACTGGTGAACAAACAGACAAACTGAAAATATATTACCTTCCCATCATATTTCGTGCACGGGCGGTAATTACATCATAGCATGATGTTAGAGAGAACGTCTCCCTTCCCCCCCCCCTACACCATCAAATGTCAGTAGTACATTCAGAGAAAGTACCAAAGGGTCATGTTCCCTGTTCCTGCAAGGTCCATACATCCGTGCATCCGTACTCAGATCACACACATAGCCAGGGGGTCTGTGGGGGCCTGGCCTGAGGTGGGGGAGGGGAGGGGTACTCAGGCCCACAGCTGAGGGGTACTAAGGCCAACAGCTGGGGGGTACTCAGTCCCACAGCTGGGGGATACTCAGTCCCATAGCCAGGGGGAGGGGTTCTCAGTCCCAGAGTTGGGGAGGGGGGTACTCAGTCCCACAGCCAGAGGGTACTCAGTCCCACAGCCAGGAGGGTAATCAGTCCCACAGCCAGGGAGGGTACTCAGGCTGAGTACCCCCCCCCCCCCTGCACCGGGGTTAGGACAGCAGAGTGAGCACTTGTTACGCGGCAGTCGGTATGCCTCTTGCGTTCACCCAGGAAGAATTTCTTGTTAATGTATCTAAAGTTGGGTAGTAGTTTTCATTAACTGGTAAATCAATCACGCTGAAAGTGATAATTTACCACGGTGGGACTACTTTCGTATAACCGTATTAGTTTCAAAAACTCTTCCCTGACATTGACACTCTCTTCTATTCCCACATAGATCTAGAATTAAAAGTAACAGCAAGCATGTGTGGGAGGTCTCCAGCTCAAATACCGGCATCCTACCTCTGCTACAGGCATGTAGGGAAAGCAACTGGCTGTCATGCTGGCCATCAAGAGGTGCATCCATTTTGTGCAGGCGAGGAAGCACGCTGGCTTTCAAACCCAGGGCAGACTTCACCAGAAGTCCAAAACAGGGGTATCAGTGACCCCACAAATAGGACGTGTGTCCTCCAAAAATTTATTTTAAAAAATGAAATAAAAAGTAACAACAAGCACCTGTTTTGAGGTGTTCTGGACCAGCCTGTGGAGTAAGTTTCCGATGCCACGGAAATGAGCAACCGCGGCTCCGAGAGCGTCGTTGTAGTGAATTCCTTGGTTGAGCACAATGATGTCGTATTGGGAAACAATGTTCCGTAAATTAAAAGGAAACACGTGACCGGAAGCATTGATGTGTATCCTGTCTGCTTTGGTGTAATTGAGATTTGATAGGTTGGTTTGTCGACCAATAGTTGCGTTCAAAAAGAGTAACTCCTTGATCCCCGTGTAAAACTCACGCATCAAGGAATCACCAATCAGAGCCAAGCTTTTGTTGTTCAAAATCTGACGCATTGCTCTGATTGGATCAACTCGATTCAAATTTTCTTCATTGAAAACGAACTTCAGATGTTGCGGTTTCTGACAACATTTAGATCGGAAGGGAAAATTACAGGTTTGTTTCAATGTAGTTTCTCTGTGAATCCATCTGCCATAAAATCCTGTTTTATTGTTACGTTTCACATCTGCAGCAATTATAAAACATCTGTCGTGGTTCTGTTTCAGATTCTTTACGAAGTACATTGTAGTTACTATGGCAACTAGTAATGTAAAGCTTAAAATCTGAACGTGAGATAGTTCGTCAAAATTTATCATACTACCAGTTGGATTAGGGAAATTTAACAATTCAATTCTATTCAATTATTGTAAGCTCGATTCCTGTCCTCTCAAGCAATCCAAGAAAGACAACACAATTCTGTCTTCATAATCAATCCAACAATATAGGCAAATTCTGTCCTCATAGACAGTCTAAGAAAGACAGTATAATTCTGTCAAAATATATAATCAATCCAAGAAATATAACACAATTGGTCCTCCAAAGCAATTCAAGAAATAGTGTAATTCAGTGGTGACAATTTTCTGGAACTTGGAATTCGAATTGGTTTGACAAAAAACATCATGGATTGAAGAACCATAGCTAAAATCACATTGTGACCTTATGATTTAAATTGTGAAAACATTATGCAATAAATTAACCACTACTGTCAGTTCGTTGCCATTTTTCTGTGTTTTTATTGGCTCTGTTCCAAGGCGTTATTCCATCCAATGTAATCAAGATCAATTAATAAGCAAAAACATAACTCAGTGGTGCTTTCGGGAAACAGCGGGCGGGCTTTTTGAACAGGTCAACAAGGAGATTAAGACGTAAATTTCAGATTGGTTGGGGGGGGGGGGGCTTGTGTACTTTTATTCTGCTTCACAGTTTGTTCAATGTTTTTAATTTTAGTTTTCAGATGAGTCATTTTTGTTCACCTTCGGTTCTGAATACTATACCCCATGTGATGATCATTTAATCCAACTAGAAAGACCCCGTACTAAGGCTCAGTGGTGACTGACGGACAGCATCAGGCACTCATGCACTCACTCACGTAAAGGTACAGTTTTTATAGTATAGATTATTTCATCAGTATGCTATTTAATGTGGGCATAATTTTGCCTTCTTGTAGACAAATCATGAAAAGAATTCAAAGTGCAAGTGGTGCTTGGGTATCCTTGGCAAACTGCCTGAGCAGTCAAGTTCTTTAATTTCGTTTCTCTGTGCACGCTTTTGCAAAGGACAACATGTCATACCATTCTTGCGAGTATTTTAGGATTTATTAGCGAAATTCACTACAGTTAGAGTAAATGAATAGATCAATCCCCAAAAAAAGTTGATTTGAAGATCTGTTAGATCTGGCAAAAATGCTTTTCGCAAAAACTCAATTGCTAAAATAGTTGTAATGGCTTGAAGGCGGTTGAAGATAAGTATCCTGCAAACACAATTAGGCAACATCTGAACATTCTGTCATTTCAAAAACTGCAGACATCTTCTGTCTTGTTTCCGTTTCTGATGAGATTGTGTCTCATCTATGCTTCTTCAAATTCACATTTCAATTTTTTTTCTATTCAACAACGAAAATAAATACTTTAATTCCCAAAATGGAGATACTAAAAATTCTTGTGGTCAAACGAAGGGAAGGGAAAAGAAAACATTTTTATTAAACCATTTCTGTCTCTTTGAATTTAGATAAATTTTAGTCTGTTTAGACAGAGAAAAGTAGACATTTGGACTTTTTTCTCAGCGTGGGAATTTTCTTTTTCCCCTTATGTTATTTATTTTCAAAAAGTCAAGTTTTTGATGAGTTCAGTTAGAAGAACTAGTTCTGGCCAAACCAGTTCTGGTGTGTAACAGTGATGATAGCAGTCTGTTCCATCCTCTCGCGTCAGATCCCCTCTCTCGTAGTATATCGGGAAACTGTCCAGAAACCGGAAGTTGTGTCTTTGCGCCATGTCCAACAGGAAGTAGTTGGTTGGATGTGAAACCGGATGCGGAACTCGAGTGAGACACCGCCAGATGTCACCCTCTACGTCTGATGCGAAACCGGTTCCGGAGGCTGTGACGAAGTGAACGGGAAGTGTGCTTCTGATAATAACCTGTGACAGAGGGGAATTTTAGCATTATTAAACTTTCAAGGATGAAGTTAATTTCAGTAAGGGTCCATAATTTGAGAGAAAAAAGTACAGTGCCAATTTGGCCATCAACCAGGAAGGAAATTTGTACCTCAGATCATTCAGTCCGGCCTATTCTACGCGACATTTTGCTTTCGGAATGACATGACGTACAACGTGTAACCAATGGGTGCAAAGTGACAAAAGGACAAATAATATACATGTGTATTCTTTGAAACCTAGGGCAGACGTCACCAGAAGTCTAAAACAGGGGTATCAGTGGCCCCACAAAAAGGACTTGTATCCTCCAAAATTTTTTCTTAAAATTTAAAATAAGTGTCTATTTTAGTCTTTTAGAAGTTGTGAGAAACAAGGCATTCTGCCAGAATTCTTAATTTATTAAGTAAGTATGTTACAAATAATTTCCTTATTATTCATCACCACACCAACTGACCCAGAAAGGGGCACTAAGATAAGCCAGATAGGTTTCAGGACATTTTGAACCTGTAGTGCGTATCCGTCAGAATCTTGCGAAGTTTCTTTTGACCAAAATTCAATATACTCAAACCTGTTTATTTCCATCTGCGGCAATCTCTTGCAGTAGTTCTCCCATACACCGGAAGTGATGTGACGTCAGCCCGGTGGGTCCAATCATGTACTGTAACCCTTGGTTGAAGACAATGACGTCATAGTTCTTCACCGCCTTCCTGATTGTGTCTTCTGGGACGGAAACCGGGCTGTTTAAGGAAGGAGGGCTCCTATTGGTGAAGATCTGGTAGGCTTGCAAGAAACGTAACCTAGTTGAGTTTAAAGGCACGTGTAAGTGTAAGAGCTCTCCAATACCGAAGGTGAATTCTCGCATGGCCGAATCTCCTATTAAAATGATGCTTTTTTCTCCTAAAATGTGCCCCATTTCTTCAACTGGATTTATTCGGTTCAATTGATCATCATTAAAAACAAAACCAAGTTTTTGTTGTTTTTTGCAGCATTTCATATTAGTTGTGTTTTCCAAATTACATGTTTGGCTCAGTTGACGTTGTCCTGTCATCCATGTGCCGTAAAACAGTCGTTTCCTTTCAGTGTCGTTAAAATTGTGGTGGATCTTTACAGAAATGCAACTGGTTCTGTTTCCCACATGGACAAAAAAAATGATGGTAACCCCTAGCAACAGAAAACACTGTGCACATACAACGAATTTTACAAGCATCATCAACCTGTGCGTCCAAATAAGAAATTAAATATTGAAATTGTGCGTGTAAAACTAATAATACGAAACTAAATTTATGCCAACTTCGTCGATTTCTAGATTTTGTTGCTTGCCAAATTTACTTCTATTTTCAGCACTAGCGTTACGTGTGGAAAAGTGCTCCTTGCCAAAGGAGCGAGACAAACATGTTTCACTGTCATAGCTTTGGAACATTCGCTGGTTAAAACTAAACATGAACGGGACCAAAAAAATACATCTACCCTGGGAACCTTGCCTTGCACAACCACTTAAGATTGTGATAGAGAATGACCACAAATGGTCTAAATGGCTTTAAATAAAATAAATGTGCAGGAATTTCCAATGCAAGGAATGAAAACGCCCTGTATAGAGGAAACCACAAATTTTGAAACTAGAAATTATCATAATTTATCAAAGGGTAAACAGGTTTTGTTGTCCCAGCCAGTGCTATGTTTTTGTGAGCAGATAGTAAACTTTCTGTGTATATACCTGGCCAGCTGAGTTTCCAATTCTAAAGCGGTATCACTTGCTTCAGACCAAAGTTACCGGCGGACACCTAAGTTCCCTCACTTCAGACCTCCTCATACAATCTTTAATCAATTCTAGTCAAGTTGTATCATTTATTTAACTTATTATTTATTTAACACAAAAGACTTTCCAGTTCTTTTCTACATGCGTGTTACATACTTCATTGGCAAAACACAAAATTTAACTTGAGTGGGAAATTTTTGCATGAACGAACGTATTCGTGTGTGTACCATTTAAACTACAAACATTTCCTAATCCATCATCACTAAACTTCAAACTTTGTCGTTAAACTTGCAGACAACGAAATAAAATAGAATCCATGTAGTGTTGGCAAGCATGTGCAATTTCAGTTGAAAGAATTTTTTTTGAAAAACGGAAGATTTGTTGAAAATTGAATTCGCAAGTGTCTATGCGCACCGTGTTTCTACCCCTGCCCCCCACCCCACCCCACTCCCATACCACCCCTATAAAAAGCACAATGCGTTTCATTTTGGAACAACAATAAAAAATTTGTCTGCAGCGACGGACGAAATTTTATTATTCCTTTGCCAATGTCAATGTTTGATTAGTTGGACGAGTAAAACCAGTTCTGGCCAAACAAGTTCTGGTGTATAGCAGTGATGGAAGCAATCAATCTTATCTTCTCGCGTGAGATCTCCTCTCTCGTAGTATATCGGGAAACTGTCTAGAAACCGGAAGTTGTGTCTGTGTGCCATGTCCAACAGGAAGTAGTTGGTTGGATGTGGAACCGGATGTGGAACTCTGGTCAGACACCGCCAGATGTCGCCTTCCACGTCCGATGCAAAACCGGTTCCGGAAACTGTGACGAAGTGAACTGGAAGTGTGCTGCGGATTATCACCTGGGGAGAAGTTTAAATCGAGGTTTATTGATTACTAATCAAAACCCTGATCTCCATACTGTGTCATAAAATTCAGAAGTTAAAAATGATAATTCCAATGGCTCCTGTGGGTAAGGGGCACGACCAAAGAGTTTATATGGTAGTCATAACCTGCTATCTCTGCTTGAAATAGTACATAAGCAAAGAGAATGGCTGTCATGCTGGCCAACAAGATGCCAGCAGGTAATATATGAGTAATGGGTTACGTTCAATATTTATAGCATTTAAGCACGGGGATGAAACATGACTTTGAAACCAAGGGAGGATGTCATCTAAAGTGATGGCAGCTGAAAATTGAAATACTTGAAATACTTAAAAATTTACAACTCCCGTGCATTTCTTACCTTTTTATTGGTTTCAGAAGCAATATCTTGCAGTAATTCCCCTACGCATCTGTACTGATACGCAGCCAACCCGGTTGGTCCGATCATGTAGTGCAATCCCTGATTGAATACTATGACGTCATAATTCCTTAGGGCATGTCTGATTACTGCTTCCGGGATTGCACCGGAGCTGTTCAAGGATGGAGGGCTGTTCTGGGTAAATATTTGATTGGCTTGCAGGAAGTTTAACTTGGTTGAGTTGAATGGAACAGGTAAACCTAAAAGTTCCCCAATACCAAACGTAAATTCTCTCATCAATGAGTCTCCAATGAAAAAAATATTGTTTTGTTGTAGAATCCGCCTCATTTCTTCAACTGGATTGATTTGGTTAAGTTTGTCATTGTTGAAAACAAAATGAAGTTTCTGTTTGTTTTTGCAACATTTCATTCTGGTTGTGTTTTCCAAATCACATGTTTGGCTCAGCTGGCGTTGTCCTGTCATCCATGTGCCGTAAAACAGTCTCTTCTGGTAAGTGTCGTTAAAGTTGTGGGAGATTTTTGCAGAAATGCAACTGGTCCTATTTCCAACATGTACTAGGAAGATGATGGTAACCCCTAGCAACAAAAAACATTGTGCACACACCATGCATTTCAAAAGCATCGTTCTCAAGTCATGTGATCAAATACAAAAATTAAATACTGAAACTCTAAAAGTAAAACTCCTTGCCAAATCTGTTGGCTTCAGCACCGGCCTTAAATTTACTTGCATAACAGAGAATTTATGCCTTGCCAGTGGTATTTGGCTTCTAACCTTTTAAACGTTTAGATTTTCATAACAGTTTCTGTGTTTGTTTGGTGGTTTTTTCCTCCTTCACATTTCTTCCACCATTTTTTTCCTTGGTCACTGATTTTCACACATCAATGCTAAGGTCTTCTGTTCAAATGGCAGATCCAGGATTTCTTGCAGGTGCCTCTCCCAGACAAGACCACACCTAGCTGGGGGAGGGGGTTGGGGGTTTGGGTCACCTGGTAAGGGTACCCACAGACCTGACTTAGCCAGGGGAAGGGGAGGGCGTGCCCTGACCAGGTGAGGTGGCCCTACCCCTCACCCCCACCCCCTCCCCCTGTGAACAGAAGGACAGACATGTCTGAAAACATTACCTTCTCTCGTACTACCTGCATGGTCGGTAATAAAGAAAATTCGGCCCACGACTCAATTTAGGACTTTATTTTGACAGCGCTGATGTAAACATGTTAATCATTGTCATAACTTTGAGGCATACTCTGGTTAAAAATAAATACTGTATGACGAGAACGAGATCAGGGGGGGATCAGCGCGGTGGATTGCATGTAAACTAATGACCTTGAATCAAGTTTTAAAAAAAACACAAATATTAGAATTTCTCTTTCAGTATTTTCACAACTGTTTTTAAAATATGGCCAGACAGTTGATTCATCAGTTTGTCCACATGGAATTTTCTGTACACTTTGCTGATTCTTCTAAACTTTAAAAAAATCATTAGATCACAGTGAACTTGAACCAAGTTAAATCAAGTTCATTGAGAAAATTGTTCTTCAAAAGTTTAGGAGAATTGACAAAAGCTGTCAGAAAATCCCATATGGACAAACTGATGAATCAAAAACAGCAGTTTGCCTGCGATCCGCCACGCTGATCCCCCCTGGAGGTGAAAAATAAACATGCGCTGGTGTGTAGTCTGTTTGTAAGACTGCACAGAACTGTGATAGGTTGTAAATTAAAAAGTTAAGATTTAGAAAACTCGATAAAACTGCGTTCTGACAGCAAAATCAGTTAACGATCAAATTCAACTCACTCGTTTTTTAGCATTAAAAATTATTAGGAAAAATTATTTTGAAATTTGCTCAAAAATCGATTGCACAAAAGAAGCTATTGAATCCTAGCCTTTACTCTTCCATAAAACAGCAAATTTATTGATTTCCCAGTCTTTTGGACAAACGTTGGGGAAGAAATATTCTTCATTTGCTCGAACCGTCATTAAGAACATCTCATCGTAAGCAATCGGTCCCGTCATCACTTACTACATCGCTGCAAATCTAGTTTTTCTCTCTTGATAAAAATCAATCAAAAAAGGAAAAAGTTAAATCCACTTGTGTTTTTCCATAATTATACAATTTTGCCAGATCTGACAGATCTGCCAGATTTGGCATTTTTGTGTTTCAGTTTAAGTTTCATTTTCTTGCACATATCTTGACATGTCAGTTCTTTTCATACATATTATTGATTAAAAGTTTGAGTAGCATATTCCACCAAATTTATCATTGACCCTAATAAATTTAACATAGGAAAAACAAGGTAAGAATTAATTGCCAGATTTGTCAACTTTGTGTTGTGGTAATTGTGGAAAAACTCGGTTGAGACAAACCCCCCGTAATGATGTGTTCTCTTGTATTCTGAACACCTTGATGGCTGTTTATGAGATAAATTTCATGTCAAACAATCCTAGGCACTGTTCCTAAAATCTTCCTGCTTTCAAATTTCAAAACGGAACTTAAATAATTTTTGACTAACCCGAGATAAAATCACAATTACACACCCACATTCTTTGAAAAAAAGAGACTGAAATGACTTATTGCATAGTCTGTGTAATACTATGAATCTCTTATTGTGTTTAACGCAGGTTAGGAAAACCCTGTCTGTATTGACTTCAAAGTCAAATATTTTTACGCTGTGACTCAACGTTTTTTAAGCATCGTAAATGACGTTAACATTACGTTGTAAACGATGACTCACCCGTGGATGTGTTGTCGGTAAAATTCAGCAATTGGAGTGAAAAATAAAGAGAATTGACGACTATTTCCAAACAACCAGCAACAAGGAACAAAAAACTGATAATAAATAATCACACAATCACACCTGACCTCACTGTATTGGTTGATGTAAGTAGAGCAAAATGGAGCAAGCCATCACAACCGAGAAGCATTTTATTACTTATCGGACCTTTGTTTTGGACTAATTATTGCTATTCCCGAATACAATTATTGCTATATTGTGATTTTGTCATAGAAAATTTGAGGTAGTTTGGCCCATTGAGGAAGAATACAATTGCAACATTTTTGCTTATTTACATATTACAGTACCACTACAGACTTTATTAAATTTAAAAGAAGTTGCTTAAAATTATTTCTTTTAAATTATGAGTTTTAACATTTTTATTCATTGAAAATGCAATAATTTTACAGAGGGGAAAAGTGGTTCACTATTTGTTTCGATGTTTGTAAATTTACGAACATCCCATAATATGTTCTTGCACTTTATTACAATGACATGTCGTACAGTAGATAGGCAGCCAAAGCCGGAGGAAGTCCTAGCCCGGGCACCCGAACTAACAGATTCACTGGACTGATTCCCAGTAAATATCTCCTAATTTCTCTTCTACATTTCACCATCAGACAAATTCCTTTGGGCTCTTTTAGCTTCAAATGTGGCGGAGCACGCAAGGAGCTGCCATCTAACGTTTCCCCAGCAGCTAAAAGTAAACGTTGTGTGTGACGTCTGCTTTCACTCTTGTAACCATGACGACCAATATGACGTAACAGAGCGTTACGTCCATCTTTGTCTCTGATGTTCACATGAGCTCCTGCTTTTAGGAGCAATCGCACTGCGGTAACTGGTAGCCCTAAGTCAGAATAATTAACAATGGTTCCTTCTCGAGCCACCGCGTTTCTTTTCACACCAGCTCCTTCTGTTTCTATAAGAGATGGTATTGATAGATCAGGGTCGTTTTCAGCAGCGCACATCAACGCAGTGTTACCATACTTACTAGCTGTGTTCACGTTAGCTCCCATTTGAATCAAAACTTCCACATATTCATCCCGGCCATTTTTAGCTGCATAGATTAAGGCAGTGCGGCCGTAAATATCTACCGTGTTAGCATCGGCTCCTGCTTCTAGCAATGAATCTGTGCACTTATCACAGTTCTTTTGTATTGAACTTACCAAAGGAGTTATGTGATATTCGTTCGCGATGTTCACATCAGCTCCTTCTTTGATGAGCATTTTCACACACTTATCTCGTCTGGAGGCTGCTGCCTTATTTAATGCAGTATTGTTCACTTTATCCCCAGTGTTCACATCAGCTCCTGCTTTAAGTAACATTTCTAGACAGTCAACATAACCTCTTTCCGCTGCAGCCATGACAGCAGTGGTACCGTTCTTATCACAGGAATTCACATTACCTCCTACTTTTATCAGTAATTCTAAGCATTTTACTCGATCATTTTTTGCTGCCTTTAACAATGGCGTATTGTCAAACTTATCTCTCTCATTCACAGCAGCTCCGGAGTTTATTAGTAAATCTACACTGTTGAAATCACCTTTGTTTGAAGAGTACAGCAGAGGAGTAATTCCTAACCGACAAGCGACATTAATATCAGCTCCTTTTCTCACCAGTAAATTCACACATCTACTATGTCCACTACGCGTGGCTACAATCAGTACTGTGTCATCAGAACTATCGTACGTGTTCACATCAGCTCCTGCATCTAATAGCAAATTCACGCATTTGCAATGCCCATTCTTTGCTGCATACATCAATGCAGTTATACCCTTGTTATTTTTCGTGTTCACATCAGCTCCTGATTTTATTAACACATCAAGACATTCATCATGTCCACGTTCAGCTGCTTCCATTAACGCAGTGTAACATTTATACTTGTATGTTTGATTCCTCCACACTCCAGTGTTCCTAGTAGTTGTGTTTACATTAGCTCCTGCTTTCAGAAGCAATTCAACACATTTACTATGACCTTTCTGGATTGCTCTTATCAAAGCTGTGTAGCCATCTCCATCCGTTGTGTTCACATCAGCTCCTGCCGTTAACAATGAAGCTACACATTCAGCATCCCCACTTTGCGCTGCGTATATTAGCGCAGTATCATTGTTCTTGTTCACTACTTTCACATCGGCTCCTGTCTTCACTAACAACTCCGTGCATCGTCCGTACCCGTTCTGTGAAGCGAACATTAACGCCGTGTAACCCTTGCTGGTTCTCTGGTTCACATCGGCTCCTGCTGCGATCAGCCGTCGAGCGCAGATCTCGTGGCCGTGTTTTGCTGCTCTGATCAGGGGCGTCAGACCGTCCGCCCCAAACGACCAGACGAATTCCTTCTTATTAATACACATAGAGCAAACGTCCTCCATTTTAGAAAGGCTGGATTTTCTTTTCTTACCAAAAATTTAACAGTGGATGTTCCGGTTCGTTACTCATTTCTCTTCACAAATCAAGTGGACCTAACTTAATCCGTTGCTTCGTGACAACAAGTTTTGTTTTGATTAACCTGAAACTAGAAGTGATAAAACATACAAATCTTAAGAAGACAATACGGATCATTTTACCAAATATTTGAAATGTGAGGCAACATGTAAAGTCCAGCCAATTAAGGCCACGGTAAAATTTAGGTACAGGTGTGACATCTAATTTAGTTGGTATGCACTCATACTATTTTCCATTAATTAAAAAAAATTAATTACCTTTTTATCAATGATAACTTCCTATTGTTGTGAGATTTAATTTTAGAAAATCAAAGAAATGTAGTGTGAAGAACACGATATTTCATGTTGACGTAATCATGATAATTTCTTTCACAACGCACCTTGGCAACAGATTTAAGCATCCGAATCTGATTTGAAACAGATAAAAAGACCAAATCTTTAGCCATTGAAAATGTGATGACATCAATGAAAACCAAATATAAAAATCGTATTTAAATTTAAAACTAGTGAAAATCAAATTCGATAAATAATTGGTAGATCGAACAATGGCTTTTGCACACTTACGTGAAGGTCTTTATCTCACTAATGAAGCTGTTTTTACCAAAGCTGTGTCTTCTCCTTCACGAAGCAGATACTTTTCCTTGGTTTACAGCGCAGTACTGAATCTTCTCTCCCGACACCAGCAGCAGGTGTACGGTTAAAAACCGAAGCTGTGTTTATTATGTCGGAGAAGCTGTTTATTTACTTCGGGATGTAACTATCAAGTTTTCTAATCACCTGTAACAAGTCTTACAAATCGTCCTGGTAGGATGCAGAGTGAGGTAAAGGTAACGGTGTATTTGTACCAGTGCGGGGTTTCCTCTCTGTTATAATCATACGTTGTGTGTTTTGTGTATTTGCCAATAGAAGCCGCTATAAATACATTGTTTACCGGATCAACTAGATCTATTCTCTTCTCTTTCAAAAAACTTTCGATCTTAGTTTTTGCTCAGATTCATGGATAGAAATCGTTTCATGTTTCATTTTTGACTTAACTATTTATTAAAAGAATAAATAAAATTACAGGAAAGTGGAATAAATCCATTGACAATATGTAAAAAAAATTTGTGGGGATCACAGAAATCTTTCTTTTAAGTAAAAGATGAAAAGTATGTAACAGGTTGAGAATTATCTCTTGCGCAAAGTTTGAGGAGAGGAGCGAAACCGCAACTGTATTTGGCTTCCGTTG
>JBCAUG010513640.1:0-15069 GCA_038406175.1 Haplosyllis leylae | reverse complement strand
AGGTGCCTTTTGTATGCGAGGTGCCTTTTGTACGCGAGGTACGAGTCACCTAGTGAAATTGTTCACTCCTTGATATTTGGTCTATCATCGATGGGATTTCAATTAGGCTATGAAATGTAAAATCCATTGGACAACGGATTAGAAATATGATGGCTCATTCGTTTCAGTCTAAATCGAAAGCGATTAAGGAAATGTTACGGTCCCGGGGACAGAGGGATTTGAGGGACAATTGAAGAAAATTTCACTTTTTGGTGACTCGTAGAGGTACCTTATTGATGGAATCGGGGTTGCTGCACGGTTTTTTTTGGGAATTTTTTGGACGCGAGGTGAAAGATATTATTTTTGCCTGGAGGGGACCACATGCGAGGTGCGATTGAAATGAACCTTGAGATGGAAGGTGGGAGGGGGGCAGTGGGGGGAGGGGGTTGGGGGGGGCATTCACACGAGGTGCCTTTTGTACATGAGGTGCCTTTTGTACGCGAGACACAAGGTGCCTTTTGTATGCGAGACGTGAGGTATATGAGGTGCCTTTTGTACGTGAGACATGAGGTACATGAGGTGCCTTTTGTACGCGAGACGTGAGGTGCCTTTTGTACGCGAGACACGAGGTGCCTTTTGTATGCGAGACGCGAGGTACGAGTCACCTAGTGAATTTTTGTTCACTCCTTGATATTTCATGAATCCGACCTTGAATGTCGTGTAATAGTTGCAAATTGGTTCCCGAGGCAATTTGGTCGTGATCTAACTTCAACTTCAAATTGAACCATTTTGAGTGTGACAATAAATTTACTAAAGATTTCCCTGATTCCTGAGTAATTGACTTTCATTCAGAACATAACTTGTAGAAAGTTATTCATAAAGCAAGATTTCGCTTTTAATTTTACAATTTATGGAATTATCATGGATTTCATCGATATTGAATTTAATTACAACCATGGGACAAAAACCTTGAACTGAGAATTCAATGTACACGTTGAGACAATATAAATCCGTTTCAATGAGATAGCTTCGAGTCTGTGAGGAGTCTGTAGCTGAGGATGATGATTCAATCGTGTTTTTCCGTAATTGCCAGATCTGTCAGATCTGACAGTTTTGTGTTACAGTTTAAGCTTCATTTTCTGCTACTTATCTTGACATGTCAGTTCTTTTAATACATGTTATTAATTAGAGTTTTGAGCAGCATATTCCACCAAATTTATAGCTGGCTGTAAAAATGTTAACATAGGAAAAAATGGAAAAGAAGTAATTGCCAGATCTGTCAACTTAGTGTTCTGGTAATTAAGGAAAAACCCGAATGACTCAAACTTCGGTGATCGAAAAGAGTATCAAAGTTTCAAATACTTTCTGCAATATGCAGTACATAAGTAGTAAGGAGTATTTGCAGTCAAAAGTCAATTTTGATTCATTGGTGGGCCCTCTCTAAATTATGATAATCTTGGAAATGGATTAATTTTCTAAATCGATTCAAAAGGAAAACCACACAACACGTTTGGTATGGATTTCTACATTTTATTAGAATGTTCTTGTGAAATATGTAATAACCAAATCCATAACCAGTAACAATGCTCAGACAAAACCAGACGGAAAACGTCATAGCTGCAAGCATGAGTACATTCGACAGAGTGAATTCCACTGTGTACAATAGAGATGACAAGATAGTTGAAAAAGATAAATAGGACGGCTCTCTGAAAATAGATTGAAAAGATAACATAGATTGAATAGAAAACGTGAATTCCAATCTGAGTAAATAAGTAACCTTAAACAGTAAATGTCCGTACAAAAATATCGTGCAAACATTTCACTGTAGCAATTTTTTCCCAACTGAACACACATACCCTTCGAGCGTATCTTGAGGACATGACTTTTTGGGGTGCTGATCTGAGGAGTCTTTGTGCGACACCGTATTATTCAGTTCAAACTCTTGTGTTTTGTTTTCATCTGTAGGATTATTTGCATTGCGGTTGTTGTGTGCTGCACTAGTAGAACATCTTTTTCTGTTTTGTGTCCAAAACCGGAGGAACCAAATTCCTCGCTGCAAAAATGCAATGAGAAATAGAGCTCCACATTGGCAGAGGAAATCTGTAATAAACAAAATGCAATTCAGTTTTTGCTAGTCAATCTCTCCACACAGACGAATCACTACCAGATTAGGAAACTCACAAAAATCCTTTTATTTGGTACCATTACAAGGTATGACGTGAAAATAAAATGAGTAATCACTTTCACAAATCCTTATGTCCTTTAGAATTGAAAAAAATATAGTATGGAAAATCAAGCAATTGCCCAGTATTTTGCACAATTTCAAATCTTTGATCACTAAAGAACAAACATAAAAAGCATAGGTTATTCAAAATGGGATTATCTCTCTCAAGGAACGATGAAATTTATTCCCCTTCATTCGGAAAATCTGTTAACTTAAAAGCTACTGAAATTCATTCACAAACCTTTTCTGTCGTTTGATGTCCAAAATGAAAACCACAAAACATTTTTTTCTTCCAGATGAAAAGCCATAGAAATAGTTATTCACTTCGTTGTTGTGTTAATTTTTCCATTGAAAGCTCCTGTTCCCATGCTTGCAACCGGCTTATTTTTTGATCACGTAATATAATCTCATGGGTACCACTACATATACTTGGTCATTAGGTATTTTTGTATATAGATACTTTTGACTAGATCTATGTGTGAGAGACTACACGATGAATGCTCCGCATTTGTAACCAATGTTTAGCACGATTTTATTTTATTTTTAATCCTCGACTCGGGACACGCTTCCCAGGTTTGGAGTAAACAATATGCAAACACAGATGAACTATTGCATCCAAAACATAAATGGTTGCGTCTCATTATTACAAATTGTATGTAGACTACCAGTTTGAGACGGTTATGAAAGCAGACAGATCTATGTACAACTGAGCGACCTATCACGACAGATAATAGCCAACTAGCAATACACATGATCATGGAGGGCGTAAAATCCATTGAAAGTTTGATAAAAACATATCAGCATTCGGCGCCATGCTGGCAATATTCCCTTCACATATTAAATAGGCATTGAAAATTGCATTGACAATTCCACGTAGACTTTCAATCCTACATCAAATATAACGTGAGAATCATCTAATCCCTAATTGTTGGTGTTGCTCATATTGAAGACAAAAAGTCCGTTGAATCGATTCGGCGCTTCAGAGGTTCGTCTTGGAGTTTTGTAGGACGGGAGAATGTGTTGTGGGTCTTGACTCAAGCATTTTAGCCTACCTCTCAGTTTTAAAATTTTCCTTTTACCTTTTAATAGCCAATCGACACAGAGAAGAATAATTGTGAGGAGTATCATACAGGCGATGGTGATATAAAGTCTCCGAACAACGATATCCCTGTTGCTCATTGAGGTGAAATTTGATGTTGTGTCCGTTAAGACATTTGTTACCGAACTGATATTTACAGATACGGTTGGTTTCAAAATACCTGCAAATTTGCTCCCAACATATGTTGCGTTTCTTGCCGCTATACTCATGTCAGCAGTCGTATTATCAAGGTTGCCCATGGTTTTCATTCTGACTAATAAGTGAATTGCTGATTTCTAAATGAAGCAATCTACAGCTCTTTCTGTGAAAGAGTACCAAATAGCTCGCAAAGTTGAGAAGATAGAATGTACCCAGTTATCAACCATCAATTCTCCAGACACGCACATGTATAATCACAACTTATTGCTTTCCTTCAGCATTACCTTCCTGCTATATTTACACATCACAATCAATTGTACACTCACGACCTGAAAAATATAAGACCCTCACGCTTTGTCATTTTAAGCAGCGAATAAAAGTTGTTGGTGAAGAGTTACTGCTACATTATATATAACAGCGTGCAGGTGGTTACCTGTATCGGTAACAGCAATTACAATAATTTCTACACAATTCATTCGGATATGATAGCTAAATATAATTTGCTCTCGGGACACATAGGTCTAACATTGCATAATGCATGAAACCGGTATCGCCTACAAGGATAACATCAAAGGGTTTTCTTAATGACAAGGCAGACAGCATTCATAATAGAAACGATGGGTATGATCGATATGACTACTGGAGATCAATGTGGGTGTTACGTGCAGGTGGAAATTAAGAGCTTTTCTTAGTGATTTACCAACAAATTGTTTTCTGTAAGGAAAATATTTAGGAAGCTTTATTTCTGTGCACAGAAGATATTTTCAGTACAGAGAAATATTTATGATTCCAAAACAAAGTCCTTTACCACAGCTATTACAGGAGCAATTCAAATTGAAATATTGCCTTGTTTCTTTGCAAATTGTTACTGATGATGTTGTATGCATTTCATGAGAAATGAGTATAAACAAGTAAACTTGGAATCAAAACCCCATTTTACCTCTCTTATGCAGGGTATGACATGTGCCTTAGCATGCACATGGAGGGCTCCGCCCATACCCTATAGTAGAACTAACACAGCCTATAACTGTCCGAGATACACCGTATATATAGAGTGCACTGCTAGTAGAGCCAGAGTAGAATAAACACACTTTTCTGTGACTCCGAGTTACTCTCTTTTACTTGCGGAAGGTACGCCCAACGCGCACCTTACACTTATTCATTTAGATCTGTCCTTCATTCAGTTTAAAGTAACAAATTTTACCCATCAATCTTTTACCTTGCTTAGCCTGAGGAATTTTTTTGTCTTTGAGCACGAACGCCCATTTATTGTCCATTATTGTCCAACATTATTACATATATTAATGTAAAAGTTATTTAGTTATGTTAATTTATCATAAATCAGACTTCAATTTAGCGTAAAGAAATTAATAAATAAATGACATTATTATACAACACGAAGCATTTTTATTTGCATATACTGAAAGGCTAAATTGAACTCTGAGAATTAGAATGAATTCAACTGGCACCCCTCCCTCAGGCTCATAAAACTGTTGGTGGACGAGTAATTTAGTTCATTTTTGTCATATATTTACAAATGTCAGGCTGTATTTAATAATGTCTCCAAAATAGAAAACATAGAAAGTAAGCAATAATCAAGACTAAATGTTATTTTCTTTTCATAGTGACAGAACTTTACTAAATGTAGGTGACCTTCTTTCAGTGACATCACTAAATTTTTAATTCATTTAATTCATCGAATTCAATGACAATTATGGAAAAACTCGATAGACGCCACATGTTGATGCACTACAGAAGAAAGCCAACCATATTCTCTGTTGTGTACACCAAAATTGGATACACACTTTAGAAAAAGATAAATTTCGCAAGTGTGTTACTTCAAAATTCATAATGGTACTAACAGGAGTTGAAGATTAAAAATGAGATTGTATCTCGAAAATGATTAGAATCCACCGCACAAATAATCAAGAAAGGAATAAAGGCAACTTTGTCTTGAACAGTATGCCCAATCACAATAATTTGCATGAACACTAATATTTAGCTAGTAATTTCTATCAAACTTAAATTGGTTAAGGATAATATGGCCTTCACATTCACAGAAGTTGCATATTGTGTAAGATTGAATTGATCAGTTTGCACGAGTTCAGATTCTTGAAATAATTTTCACATTAATTTCTTTTGACTCAAACAGAAAAGCTTCACCAAATGTGATGAGTTTGGTTATTGTAATTGTGGGGATGACGAATCACCATTTCCTCGAAAACCAATTTTCTCGCGCCTCATCGATAGTGAAAGAAAAGCGGCAATTCATCTGGAAAGGCTTCTGGCGCTGATACAATGCAGAAGGTAATTTGCAGTTTTCTAATTCTCGCCGTGACCTGGAGAATTCAAAACCTAAGGAACCTAAGGCGGCGTTTTATTTCAATTCATTTGTTGCATAATGGCTTGAGAAAGTTGTGAAATTTTTTAGGACTTAATAAAAAGTAGACTGAGTTTCCAAAAACTCTTGTAGGTTTGGAATCATAACTTGGACATAAATTAAGGATACAATAACCTTAGCTGTAAGATCAGAATATCTTGTAAAATGTGAATATTTTTCAGACAGGAAAGTGTGTCGTAGACAGTCAGTAATTACACAATGCTCTCTGTATATAAAATCGTCAATTTTTAGCAGAGCCATTTGATAGCTTTGGTCTTTGAATGGGGAATTTTTTGGTGAAATGTCATGATATCTCCCAAAATCTTATTAGAGATTTCAGGAAATGGAGCATTCTGATTAGTTGAAATAGCAAGTCACATTTGATAATTGGAGATTTTGCTTAAAAACACAAAAAACAACATGGCAAATGACACAACAATATCATTTCTATTGTTTCTTTATTAAGAACATAACAGGCTGACAAAGGTGATCAAGAGCTTTCCAATTGTAGAAGTAGCATTAATATTGGAGCATTATTAAGGAAGTTATAAGAAAAAAGTGGTGACCACTACAAATGACATTAAACCACAACAAACCACAATGCTGTACAATTTGAAATGTGTCAAACAATCTAACAGCTGAGCTATGGGTGACTTTGAATAAAAGAACTTGAGATGAAAAGGTTCCATGTAAATGAGGTCAATTTTGATATTTCCATGCTGTTTTTGAGACTCATCATATGTAGCCTCAAAATTGAACTCACTGACTTGGAACATAATCATGTCAGGTCCCATTTTCTGGAAACCTTATGCATAGCTTACATGTTAGATTTTTCAGCCATGAAAACAGCTCTGCATCAAGCCATATGGCTTCCTTGCTGATTTTTCAAACATCACAAATGTATTCAAATACATACTGTTTTATTTTCTAGTTCTCTGTCCTATTCAAATAATTGGTTGAGACAGCAAACTGTTTTTAAGAATTAACTAATTTGATTTAATAATCTGATAAATTCACAATTTAAAAATTAATTTGTCCAGTTACCTTAGTTACTGGATCAGTCCAGTACCCAGTCCAGTTGCCTTTGTTCCCATTCAAATACTTGCCTGAGATTGTAAACTGCTCCACTTTAATTGTGTATTTCTTTATGAGCCATATTCCTATTTCCCCTACATTTGCTATAGTGTTTCTCATGACAAATTGTAACAGGTTGTAGTGAACTAATAAACTGTTTGGGGAGATAAGAATTTATTTTTAGGCTTTTGTGATCAATGCATGCTGCATGGCAATGTGGTTACAATGATCCACCTCCTCAGTCGCGTACATGTACCGATCATGTACAGGTCATGTACAATACTGTTTACCCCCTCAAAGAATATCCAATCAGTGTCACTGCATCACATGCACAAGTTGCAGTAGCCAATTAGACAATCACATGATCCTGTAAACCAATCATAGCATAACATGTCAGTGTGTATTCATACTCACCCCCTCACAACAGTAACTACTAGTTCAATCGAGATGGGACTAGTGACAAACTAACATAGTGTGTTCCAGTACCTTGTTTAACCACAAAAGGTGCTAAATATCTCTACTCTTTTCCTAAGTTTCCACCCCCTCAAGGGGACTACTTTGTGTAGTTGCACTGATATTCTGGTGACTAGGCATTGAGTATATAATGGAGGCATGCCCTATGAAAGTAGGACCTCCAGAAAAGCCACCAGACTGTTAATAGCAACAGGAGGAACTTCTCAATTGGGAGGAGTTGAGCCATCTCCTCACTCAGGATCTGCTAAATTGCATGGTTTAGGTTATTTGTGCCACTTTTAGATACTTCGGCAATGCTTCCAGATCCTGAGAAGTGACCACCTCCTCACTACCCCCTCAGTCACAACCTGTTACTTAAATATAATTCTAAGAAATCTGTAATGATTGTGCAAGTAAATGTGAGGAGTTGAACTGGAATTCCTAATGTAATAAATTTGAGGACTTGTACTTATGAATGTTCTTGTTTTGCAGAGTTTCTTAGCTGTACTCACCATACAGATGTATTTCTTCGAGTTGTATTCATCCTATAGCAGTATCTCATAGATGTGACCTTTTAAGCTGTTTTCTTCCTAGCCGTAGATGTATTCTTCCTAGACATGGTTCTCCAAATTGTATTTGTGTGAGTTGTACTTGACTGTATTCTGTGTATTTGAACTATCCAAAGATGTGTCTACATGTGTTGTCTACAAACTCTGATCCAATGGACTTTCCAACCCTTCACCTTTCGATTATGCATTTCTGGGACTTAAAGGAGAGTTATTGAAGCATCAGTGTCACCCCCTTAGGGTTACACATTTCAACAACCAGTCTAAGGAGTAATTAATAAAGACTGTACCCAAACTGAGTGTTTGTATTCTTCACAGATTAAGTGTTTCAGTGGAGGTACTCAACAACTCAACTGTGAAAATACTGGAGTTCTAGTAAACTCCCTACAACCCTAATCCTTCACCCAGTAGTACAGCCTGCAACTCCTTCCTTTCCAATAGGTCCAGTGCATGAACTAACACCCATGAATAACTGCTGTCACCCCCCTGAGATTACACAACTCTTGCTCCCATTGCTGGCCAGATGGAGCTCATTTGTGACTGGTATTGAGCAATAGTAAAACTAGTGACAAAATTGATACCTTGGATGAAAAAATTCACAGCAGGACGTTTCTATTGTCTTCATTTTTTGCACAGGCACAAATCACAGGTCGATCACAGGAAAACAAGAACAAAACAAATTAGATTTTCTGATGGCAATTTGCCAATCTTCAAAACTTTGAGGAAACAGTTTTTATCAATGAACTTAACTTATTAAGTTTGCTGCATCAAATGATATTCTCAAAGTTTTGAAGTTCATATTCTTCTGTTCATGGACTGTTTAATAGTATGTTGAGAGATATATTGCAATAAAAACTGGGGTTTTATGTTTACTGGTATCATTAAACGAGTAAAACATGACCTGCAAACTTTGAAAGAAAAACCCAAACGTGATTGTGATTTGTATTTATCGATAAGAATAGTGAATGAAATGGTATTTTAAAGATTCTTACATGCAAGATGTTACAAGTGATAATGTAGGATATCTGGATAACTACTGAAGTTGTATGTAAATATTGTTCACACTTAAGAAAAGGCAAAATATCCTTCATTTTAAGCACCAGACCAGGAAATTGTATCGAATATCACTTTTTGATTTTTTAACTGTCCAAGTGGAACATCTACAATGAATCGTGACGACCATGACCTCAGGTAGTTATTAAATAAGACAGAAAACATAGAAAAGAAAGAAAACATATTGAACAAATTCAAAGACATGCTTTCTTTTGAATTTCTACTGGTGTATTACAATTAGAAATTAACCATGATTCTCCAAGAGATATTGTCCAACGAGGGTTTATCCTTGAAGCAACAGTACAGATAATTATAAGTTGTGTTTGTGCTGACTGATAGAGATCTATGAGTTATATATTATAGGTAATTAGTCTACTAAGGAGGTATAATCTTTTCAGAAAAGTGGATTAACCAATGTAAACGAAAGACACTCACTTCCTTTTGAAGGTATGTATTTGTCTAGCTCCTAGATATGTAGATATCTCCACATGAAACTTTTCCATACAAATATAATCGGTGACATGGCCTAGAATTGCCATGCTATGCGTTTCAAAATGTACACACTTTACTGATATGTTACAAGGAAAACATCTAGACCTTATAAAACAGGCCCATAGAAAAAGATGCCTTTTATCTGACCATGCAAAAACAACACGGGATACCTTCTTTGAGATGAACATTTGAATATTTCAGGTTTTGAAAGGTAAAGTAGGTGATGTCACGAACGCAGAAAAGTGGTGGTATGGCAGGTTAACCAATATTAAAGTTACTATTGAAGAATACAACAGATATTGGAGGCAGAAATTGATCAATTGGCTGTCCAGATGTAGCGCTGTTGCAGAATTTTGTACTAGTAGAAAATTTAACATGGCAGATGATGTCCTTGACAGTGAGTCACGTAAGCAGACGGTTGCGTGGGGGCAATTAGGGAATATTAGACATCACAATTTTTAACTCCTGCACTCATCTGAATCACAGCAAAATAAAATGCCAGTCCGAAGTTAAGAAACAGAAAGCACTGTAATTGACATGCAATGGACTAGCTTTCTGAAGTAATAAATCTAATTATAAACAAACTGATATTGCTTGAAATTGCACAAATGCGACAGATGGTAAATCTGCAAATACAGATGACTAAAGTGATTGAAACTGAAATTATAGTTTAAAGAGCGTGCAGCTGTGTGTGGTAGTTTCTCCTCAACGAAGGTCAAAACATCGATTACTACCATTTAATCCTTTACCTGAATGCGGAAATCTGCACGGTGTAGAATATTCAATAAGAACGTCCCCTCCCCCTATTCTTTCCACAAAAGCTGCATGTGGAGTCAGTGTTGAGCTTCCAGCTGTACTAAACCCCATTAAATCTGTAAAGCTGATCTAAGCCTCAGTTTAATGTCGCCAACACAATTCTCAAACAGGACTTAATTAGGAAGGAACTTCTTCATCCGATTACTTTACTTTTGCATTTGTAATTTTCTGCCTCACGGTTTGGAGACAAACAAGATGATAAAGGTTCCCTTGAAAAGCCGGATGTCTTCTACCTATCCTGGGCTGTAAAATATATAAAGAAGAGATGAAAAGATGTTTCTGGAGTTCAAACTTTGACGGATTGAGTTAC
Organism: Haplosyllis leylae; assembly: GCA_038406175.1. Lineage (NCBI taxonomy): Eukaryota > Metazoa > Annelida > Polychaeta > Phyllodocida > Syllidae > Haplosyllis > Haplosyllis leylae. The sequence goes on along the minus strand of JBCAUG010513640.1, from coordinate 4,485 downwards.
GACTTCATCTGTCTGAGGGTGTGAGGAAACACTGATCTTAAACAATATTTTCTTGATAGCTTGAAGAAGCAGTAGTGAAGCTGCCTTTTGTTACGGAAATTAGGCATTTATCAACTCAGAACACAATTGACATACCAGCACAGGACCTCATGAAGACTTCTCTTGTAATAGAAACGGACAACAAAACAAAGTATGTCATGAGATTATCTCTGTGCTGGATAGTCACGAGTACTATCGCATTACTCAGCGGATTAATCATGGTTCTTGTGTTCTGTCATGTGCTGATAGTTCCGCACATGAGAACGAAAGATTACGTTACGACAGATTGCGCTATCGACAACATCACCGTTATACATGATGTAACTAACGTTACCTGTGCGGATTTATCAACGGAAATTACTCCATTGACGTTACATGGCGATGCGTCAAGCTGTGAAGTTTCATTGGGTAAGACAGAGTCTTCCACCAAGACTAGTCAACTCTTCAGTAATCAACAACAACATGAAAACAGTCATTGTGTTCAAGTTGGCGTGGTCTTCAAGGCATTAGATGGATTTCCTCGCAAGGCCTTATTGCAAACACAACCCTTGGATGAAATTAAAAACACCAAAGGTTCAAAAATATCTGAAAAGGTTGGTAGAATAATTAATCAATGGAATCAATTAGCTACTATTTGCGTGCAATGAAATTTTTGTGTACATGGGATGAAGAAGAAGGAAAATCCTATTAAAGTCTTTCCGTTTTTTGGCTACCATTTAAAATTAATGACTTGGCTTCCACAGTAATAATCCTTAGGATCTGCGTAAGAAATGTTCAGTTTGTTTGATAGGCTTTCTGCAATTTAATTTTCTTTAAAATTGAATTTGAAACTTCATTTAATACAAATAACCGTTTTGGAATTAATTATTCGCCTGGTAAGCCTCAGCTTGGTTTTTTTTTGTAATTTGCCACTCTTAATCAAAAACAAAAACAGAGCAGAACAAAGCTGCTGGTCAGGAATATTTCTCAAATAGCTGCGGGTAACCGTATTTCAAATTCATTTTACTTTTCATTTATTTCAGTGCCTGTGCTATTCCTGTAAAATTGTGCCACGTGAAAAGACGAACAATGCCAAACATATAATAAGAGTGGCTGGAAAACAGTTGATCACAGGATCCCGAATTGGCTGCTATTACAGGACTAGCGGAGGTACTTTTCTTCTGAAGTGGAAAAGTTCCAATGGTACAGTTTTACATGCTATTTTGTGGCCTACGCTCGTTTTTATCGGTGGATTTATAAACCTATTTTTCAGTTGCATAGCATTTCAAAAGGATAAGCAAGCACGGAAGAATGCACTCAGAAAAATCTCTAAAGTATCCATTGAGTATTAAATTCAGAGCAATGTTTATGCTCTTTATTGTATGAATAGAAACAGTCAAACTTTCTGTCAAAAGTGCAGCAATCGTCAGAATGGTTTTTAATGTCACTACGTATTATCTGGGAATGAGATATTACAGGATGGCAGTTTATGTGTGAACACAAAGGATCGCATTTGTGAGAAATGGCGTAATTGATATATTATGACAAATGGAAAAGAACAATGCCTGAATTGTTGCTTGAATTGTTCACAAATGTATATATTTAATGGTCCAAAATATTCATTTCGCATGGCCATTCAGCCTAGATGTAAAACCTAACTCATGAAAGCGGTTACCTGATAACTTTAGTCTCGCTACCATGATAGTTTTCAAAGGAGTGGATTTGTCAGCACATTTTTCACTTCTTTATGGAAAAGGCCAACGCGACAAATCCCCCGCTTAAACGTCGACACAATCCCAACACGGGTCAAGTAATCCAGTTGTGGTGATATCCGCACTGATTTATTTGTCATTTATATCCTACAAACAAACTGATTCATTAGCAGCTGTGTGTGACTTGTATTTTTATATCTGTGTAAAGACGCATTAAAGTAAAGTACTTCTGTGAATGAATTGATTACAATAAATTGATTGGATATTTGAGTTAAAAATTGTAAATTTGTGTGGTTTTGAATAAATCAATTCTCAACGTTAGTGTAAATCTAATGTTTGATCGTCTTTTTGGATGTTTAGTTGGTCTCAACGTCCTTTTTTCACTTTTGCGAAGATGTTCAGCCGCTCTTTTGTTTCCAAAAATATTTAAGCGATAAAATCATGGAGAGAGGATGCAGTTGATATGCTGTTGTACTGTTTATTTATTCAATAAGCAACATCCCATAAAAGTCGTGACATTTGCTTGCACGAAATGTTCAATGCGCTAGAGCAATGCTGAGTAGTACAAACAATTCTGCCATAGGCAGGTTACCTTGCCTTGCATTAATAACAATGACATTATGGCTTGTTGTGTCTACAGTGATATCAGGTGTGTTAGTTACGGCAGTCTAAGTTATGAGGGAGGTTGTAGATTTTAACTTGTGTACTTATTTAGTATTCATTGGGAGAAAATGTGTTCTCTTGGTTTCCACATCATAACAATCACTAATCGTCAACCTTATCGTATCTAGAAAGAATTCCAAGCACTTTAAATACAGAAGTGTCGGTGTAAATGTCCGTAATCTATTTTTGTGAAGATTGAATCAACATTACGCTGTCACCATGCTGTTCAGGGTTATTCTAATAATGGGAGAGTAGAAAATCCTCTTTCCCTCCAAACTAATGTTTACGTCAGTCGTCTAGTTACATAAACTACAAAAGCTGCAAGCAGTTAGCGTTTATTCGTCTTTTTTACACCTGAAATGTTTTACTCGGGGTTTTCACCGACAGCACATTGGGAAAACATCCAGATTATCAAACTAAAACCCACTCAAGTAATTGATGTTTACTTTCAATGTAATGGGATATGTGAGGTATCTAAAACCGGAATCATCCGAGAAGCCCTACATGTTTCCAAAACTGTTCCTGATAAGTTCAGTACGAAAAGGATGTTAGCATCAGGATGAGAGGTTTAGACTCAAACGTCTTATCTAACTTCGTTAGGCACAAAACTTAAGCGGTTCAAGCAACTTGGAGAATAATTCATTTATCATTACTGTATGCGTGTGTCATTTGTGCAGACCAACAAGCTTCAGGGACAGTTAAAGGTTTATTTATTTAAATAAACCACAACAACCCTTGGGACAACAAAGCCTATTCGTTAATTGTAAAGATGCAGTTAGTAAAAAGTTTAGTAATGTTAAAGAATAATTTATACATTGGTGAAACAAAATGTAAAAACAGGACAAGAAATTCAAAAAAAAGCAAGACCGAGGCAATACTGACCACGGTCTTCATCCCTCTTCCTCCTGTCTATTGGGGAGGGAAGGTGGGCCTCTACCAAACCTTTATGGGAATGATGGGAGTAATACTCAACGTTTACTGGAAGGTAGAGTGGGCAAGAGGCGAGTGGTAGGGCAGGTCCCTACCCGACCATTGATACTTGTGAGGGCGGGGAGCCTCCTTTCCACCTGATCCTTTACAAGTCTGGAAAAAGAGGCTTCCTTCTGGACTGGTCCCAGTGCATTCTGGGATAGGAACCCACCTCTCCCCAACAGAATCACGCGCATCTATCCTCACACTACTCGGTAATGACGGATTAAAAGAAAACATGAAAAAGGACCACAAATAAAATGTAACTTGAAAAAGAATTAAATTAAACACCGCCATGGTTCTTCACATGATGGCTCATGATGTGACACATAATGATATTGACGCTGTTATAAATGTCAAACAAACAAAACTCCTTGGCCCCTGCCGCATTTGCATATTGTAAGGTACGCGTTCTACGTACCTCTCTGCGGGTACAAGAGAGTAACTGTTAGTCTGGTGAACGTGTATTTATTCTACTCTGGCCCTATTAGCGGTGCGCTCTATATATATGGGTGTGTGCCGGGCCGCTATAGGCCAGTCTTGTCCGGGTCTAGGGTATGGCTGGAGCCCTCCGTGTATGTGCTTAGGCACGTGCCGTACCCTGCAATATGTCCCGATCACGCGCAGCCCAAAATTACCCGACTCCACAAATAGTGGAATATAAGGTGATTCTACAAGCCATAAATTATCAAAAAAGTTACTTGTCCTTGTATTTTTGGCGGTGAAATGTGTAACAATGGTCTTCTTGTGAGTGGGCAGGAGTGTCGATTTTGGTTGAATGGAAAAATCAGACTGCGACACAATTACTCAACATGGAACATGAACAAAATCCATCAACTGACTTTTAAATAGATGTTTTCATCGTTTAATGTTTCACGTAAAAACAGAGATATTATGGCTTTGTCGATGGAATGTTTTTGTGATAAATTCCCTATTACCGGATAAAATCACTGAATGTGGGTTATTTACTTTTCGTGATGTGGCATATAAACAATGTATGTAGCTCAACGACAGTTGTAAAAGGCAAAAACTGCACATCGTACTGTCTACAGGTTGGGCACGGTTAAATCGAAGTCTTTCGTCGGCAAGGTTTTACTTCGAATTAAGTGGAAATTCGAACTAC